>PVJL010006498.1:0-91152 GCA_004026885.1 Lyroderma lyra
GTGGGGAGGACTGTGGAGGGACCACACGCACAGAACGAAGGCCCCACCCACAGTCAGCACTGATGATGACGCAGAATTTTCTTACCGCCAGCCCCAACCTGAGCACTCGCCTGGGCAGTGCAAGGAGCAGGAGACTTGGAGGCAGGACAGAGACTGAGGTGAATTTAACAGAACAGAAGGGCCGGGATACCCCCACCCTTCGCCCCACCCTAGTGGGGAAACTGAGGAAGGCGGGGATTCAGCCCCAGTCACACTCAGAAGTGGGTCCTGAGTTACATCTGACCAAACTCCTTGCTCTGAAGTTCGCTTCTCTTAATCTTGCCAGTGATGGTTTTGGGGAGCTCGGCCACGAACCCCACCTGGCTGAGGAGAAAGCAGACCATCCTGACTGAGTCCCGCTGGCATTTCCTGACAGTCCCCCCCTCCTCTCCTTTGTTTGTCCCCTGCTCAGTCCCCAGGAGAGGCTGGCACCTGGGGGTGGCCTTACTGGGGGCCACCAAGGATGTCAGCTTCTCCCCGAGACCCCCTGACATTGCCTGCAGCCCTGTGACGTGCTTTGACCAATGAAATGTGGGAGTGAAGCGTGTCACCTCTCACAGAACAGTCTGGAAGCACTGAGGTGGCCACCCTCTCTGTCCCTCTCTGGTAGCACCTGGGAGGTACCTGCACGGTGGCTGCTCATTCATCCTGGTCCCGGGAGAACCATGGTGGCATGAGCAAGGAAGACACCTTCCTTCGTATGAGCCGTGAGGGCTTTGGGGCTGTTTGTCACCCGCAGTAACATTCAGGCCATCTGACTGGTCCCCGTCCTCCAGTCGGCTCTCCGGGAGGCAGCAGAGCCTGACTGACGCTGGGAGCAAGGACTCTGCTGTCCCATGTGCACGGGTTTGAGGTCCAGCTCCGCCTTTTATTAACTCCAAGCTCAGGCCGCTTACACTGAGCCTCTGAGCCTCAGTTTCCTGTCCATACATTAGGACGGTTAAAGCATCCCGGGTTGTGAGAGGACCGAACAGTGACGCGTGCGAAGCGCGGAGCCCCCCGGCCTGGCGCACGTAGTAAATGCTCAGTAGCTGTCAGCGGGCGGCTTTGCAGCAGGCACCGACCGCGAGCAGTCACACAACGTAGCCGAGTTACTGCAAAGGAGGGACATGCTAACTTCTTGGCACGTGTGTCCTTTCAAACGTTGTTTTTCAACAAACAGGATGACATAATGTACATTCTTACATAGCCTGCTTTTTTTTCTCTTTATAATATATTGTGATGTTTTTGTGTGAAAAACAGATCTGCACCATCATTTAAAATTACAGGATAACATTTTATTTCACGAATACTTTAATCATTTCCATGTTGTTGGACATTTTGGTCGTTTGCACACAGCGTTTAAAACAAATGAAGTAAAAAATAAAATAAATAAATGAACTAGAACAAACTAGCAGAATGGATTGCATGGTTAAGGATAAATGTATTTGTGAACGTTCGTTTGTTCTGTATGTAAATACGTATTGAGTTGCAATATCCAGTCTATCTCCTGGCATGAATCATGTTTAGAAATAGTTTGGAAGCTGCTGAATTGGGTGTGTTCTTCTAATTTTCAGAGATTTCAGGTAACCTTCTTGGACAGCTTTGGGTACTTGTCTAAACTTTTTGTCCTCAGTTTACCGTGCCAGCAATGCATTCCTTTGGGGTTTCGGATACAGGCTGGAGGTTCTATCAGATTCTATCGGCTCCACTCCACCCCTCGGCCGAATCGCTTCTTCTGGGGAGAAAAATGCTCGTCCTGTCGGCCTCTGAAGCCTCGCCCTGCCCACCCTAGCAGACTCGGGGCGCAGGGCCCGGGGAGGGCACCTGCTCTGCCCTCATTGACCTTCCTCGGGTACTTGTACGGAGCCGTCACTGACTTCACGTGCTGCTGCAGCTCCTTGGTGAGCTGGTCCCGATCGTGGGACAGAAACTGGGGGATCAGGACCACGAATGCCTTCACCACCTGCCGGACAGAACCAGAGGCCCAGGCTGAGTGCCAGCCAGCTGTCATGAATGGAAACACACGCAGACGCCTGAGCCTTTGGGGAAGGACAGGACCTGGTTCAAATCCCAAACGGTCCCATTTCCACGGTGCCTTGGAAAAGGACTTCACCTCTAGTTCCCTCTGTGGGGCGCGGAGACAGTCCAGGTCCATCCTCCGCAGGTTCACGTACAGATCCCACGAGATAACACGTACAACATGCAGCTGGTTTATCTTATTATCTTGTCATTTTTACTACTATTGTATGTTCAGTTCTGTGACTTGAACCTTCCAGTCATGTAACAATTATTTTTCTGTCGTTATTTAAGTGCACAGGGCCTGGTGCATAGTAGGTGCTCAGTAAATACTTGTCGAATCAATGGACTCACGCCCCAGACACGATAGCCCGGATTCTCATCCCGGCCCGGCCCCGTGTGATGGGGCATGTAACCTCTTCGTGCCTGTGTGCTTGTCCATAAAAAGGGTAGAATACGAGTCTTGACCTCATCAGTGAGCTATTGTGGGTTCCGTGAGAGGGGAACTTTCTCCGTGAAAACTGTGTGGCCCGTGGGTAGGACAGCGCCCAGCCCAGCAATCACTTAGGAACCAGCCGGTGGTGGGATAAATGAGTGCAAGGCTTTGGCGCCCCCTAGCGGAGAGCCCGGCGGCTGTGCCCACGCACTGGGGCTCAGCTGTTGGCTGGCGTCGGTCCGTCTGGGTCCCGTGAGCCCCGGAACCTTGGGGGAGGCGTGTGGGTAAGCACCTCCTTCTGACTGCTGAGCCTTACCGCGTCGCTTAGCAGGCCGTGCGCTGCCCAGGAAGCACAGTGCTAGCCTGGGGCCCTGTCTAGAAGGAAGTGGAGAACTTGGAGATCAGCCCTCCACCGCAAGCAAGACGGGGAGCTCACTGCCCCCCAAGCGGCCCAGAGCCGGGGGGCCGGCTCAGGTTGTGCGAGCTGAGGTCAGACGTCGTGCCACGGCGGACCCTCGCGGTTCCCAGGTGGGTCCTGGAGCCACGCAGACTCGCCTGCTGCCCAGGCCCTTGGGTGTCTCGTCCTGGGCTCCCTGGGAAGTGAATGTCCCTGGGCTTTTGCCCTCCCAGGTGACCGAGACCAGGCAGGGCCACCAGCTCCTGAACACCCGGATAGCGTCCGGCATTTGGGATAATGTGGACTGAGATGCTGACCCCACAGCACGAGTCAGGACCACAGTGATGGAGCCTCCTGAGGTTTTCCCAGTTCTCCACACACACACTGCTGGGGACACTGGGGACATGCAGAAAGGATCTGAGGGACAGTCTAAGACTCTCCCACCCCCACTCGCCCTTGTGTCCCATTCTCTGCACACCGTCCAGACAGCCTGTGACCATGCCACCGGCCATGGATCACACGCCTCACTGGGTAAGATACCTTTTGGGACCAATGGTTCCATTTCTCTGCCATCAGTTTCCTTCCCAAGCGAGACCGTGCCCAGCACGGTGGTCAGTGACCAACCTGCTCGCATGCAGCCCAGCGTCACCAGCCACCACTCAGGCACTCGGGCTGGCACCACGGCCACGCGGTCCCCACGCTGCAGGGTACGTGCCCCCGAGAGGACATGGGCCGCCTGCTGGCTGAGTTCACTCACTTGACGGAAATCCCACATCCCTTCGTCCCCGTCGCCGCTCACCCACTGGGAGGCCAGCCTGGGCCCTGCGTGCTGGCCTCCGGAAAGAGAAGGCCTGCAGACTGGGGGGCTGGGAGCAGGCACGGGGGGAGCCTCCCCAGCCTGGGAATTGCCGCAGCAGTGCTGAGCGAGCTCTCTGACCTCGGTCCCAGCAGAGCCACTATCTACTGGTATTGCCACGGAGCAGGTGAGCTTTCATGGAGGGGGAAGCACGCTTTCGGAAACAACGAACGTGAATGCGACGAGTGGCATCGTTTCGCGTTTTTGCAAATGTCTTTATCGGCTTCCTTAATGGAAGGCAGACTGTCTCTGCACTCAGTTTGTTACAGTGTCACCTGTCATGTAGCCGCTGGATAGTGAGAGAACGAGAAGGACAAATGTCATCTTAGACCTGTTTGTCACCTGTCCGTCTACCTCCCTGTCACCTGTCATCCACCCATCCATGCCCTCAGTTTGCTCCCCTTTTCTATCGTGGTGAAATCCGCAAAGCACAGGATGTGCCCTTTGAACGTTTTTACGTGCAGCGTCAGTGGCATTAAGCACATTCACGTTGCACAGCCATCACCCGCCCACGCCCAGAACTTGTCCGTCGTCCAGGAGTGGTGGACCTCTGTCCCCGTCACACAAGAACCCTCCGTTGGGCCTCCTCCCAGCCCTTGGAGCAGTGCTCTACTTTCTGTCCGATGAACGTGACGACTGCGGATCGCACGCCGTCTGTCCTGGTGTGACTGGCGTATGTCACCTACACGGCGTCCTCCAGGTTCATCCGTGCTGCAGCGTCTGTCGGAATTTCCTTCTTGCCCGAGGCTGAACGATGCTCCGCCGTGTGGACAGGCCACACCCTGTTGATTCATTCATCCGTCAATGGGCATTGGGTTGTCCTGCCTTTTGGCGACTGTGAATGACCCTGTTAGGAGCACGGGTGTACAAATACCTCTTCGAGGCCCTGCTTCTGACTCTTTGGGGTATAAGCCCAAGAATCCAGTAATTCTGTTTTTGATGTCCAGGACCTGCCGCGTCTTCCCAGAAGCTGGGCCGCTCTCCACGCCCCCCGTGACGCACAGGCTTCCGGTGTGTCTCGGTTTTGCTTGGAAACGGGTTTGACTTCACAGATGCCCCTGAAGAGGTGCAGGCATCCTCGGGGGTTCCCCTGTCGCGGTTCGGGAGCAGTAATGCAAAGTCAAAGAGAGAACGTCCCGGTGGGTGTGTGAGACATTGCAAAGCTTCCCAGGAGGAGGGGTGTCGTTTTGCACTGTGACCAGCAGCGTGTGAGGGTGTCTCTTTCCTCACGGGCCCGGCCACAGAACACGTCGTCAAACTCGTGTGTCACCGCCCTGGTGGGCAAAGGGGCCTGTGATTCCAGTGAGATGCTACAGATGACAAGTTACTACGAACGAGGCTGAGCAGTTTGTATGACAGGTGAGGGCCACTTTAGTTCCCGCTCTGTGAACTGTCTCTGCTACTTTATATTGAGTTGTGTCCTTTTATTCTTGAATTCGGGGCTCTTCTGGGGACAGGAACATTCACTCTCCGGCTGTGACGTGAGTTGAATATTTCCCCTGGTTGTCACTAGGTTTTTGGTTTGCTGGTTTGATTTTTGCTTATAGAATGTGTCAGTGGAGCGTTTTTGATGTTTATGTAGCAAACGTATTACATCACGCCTCTGTGGATCCCGGGTTCTGAGTCATGGTAGTAAAGACCTTTATTATTCCAAGGACGAATAACTTTTAAAGAAAAGCCAGAAATCGACATCTTTCCCTGGAAAAAATTTAATTTTAAAATGTTGACCGAGTTGTATTGTCGGCATGCCACCACGGGCCCCCTTCAGCCTGCAGGCCCAGCATTTGCAATCTCTGCACATCCTGTGACGTCAGGACCTCAGGACGTCACAGCACGACTCGCTTTTAAGCCCGTGCTGGCAGGTCCCCCTCCTCGCTGACCCCAGCCACGAGGAATCCTCCCACCCACCAGGAAGGTGCGCAGAACCTCAGCTGGGACGCAGTGGCGGGGCCAGCACGGATGGGGTGGGACCCTGCAAGTCCGGGGTGGGACCCTGCAAGTCCAGGGTGGGAAGGGAGGCAGAAAGGTCCCCGTCCCTCTTCCTCGGGTGCCCTATGTCGTTCTTTTGACAGTCTCCGCCCGGTGACCATCCTGCTCACTGCGTTCCAGAAGGTGGAGTCGGGCCGAGACCAGCAGAACCACAGCTGCCCCCCTGGCCCACGGGGACAAGCACGCGCGGTGCTGAGCTCCCGAGATGTCCCCGAGTTTGCTACCATACGGGGTCCGGCAGAAGTAACGCCCTAAAATGCCATCGTGTGTGCTCGGGTGTGACGTTGCCATGTTCCAGCATGACGAGCTACGACTTTGTAATAAAAGATTTGGTACAGATCAGCAGCTCACAGAAAAGGGGTGCTACGTGTGCCAGAGCCGGCAGCCAGTGCTGACGGGTACCAGCAGCCCGTGTTTCCTTCCAGGGAGCCCTGACCCGGCTGCCGTGAGCGCTGTGCCCTGGGCACACAGGACTGATCACACAGGATCGATGGAGAAATGGTAACTGTCGTGGCTACTGGTTCCCTCCGTGCGTTGGCTCCACGGAAAGAGGCCCCGAGGCGTCTGGCCTCTGAGCCCCACCATGGGCACCTTGGTGGGGTTGCAGAATATAAGTCTAAGGACCTTTGAGTCAAGGAATCCAGCCTGGAGTCCCCCCACAGTCTGCTGGTTCCCCATTCCCCATAGTCCGGGGGGCGGTGGCCAAGGTCACCCACACCTGGGCCTTCTCTCTTGTCCTGTGACAGAGCAGACGTGAGGATTTCCTTATCAGCTTCCGGGAAGGAACACTGACTGCCCCACCCCCACCCCCATGCTTGACTCAATTGTTTTGTCAATCTCCTGTATGGATTAAAAAAAAAAAAAGTTTATATATATGTATCTAACATACAAGGTCATGTCAGGTCCAGGAGTACACCGTAGTTGTTCAGCATTTATATTCCTGAGGAAGTGACCACCATGATACGCCCAGCGACCATCGGACATGGTGCCGTGCTGTCACCACACTATTGACTATGAGTTCTGACAATTAATTTTGAGAACTTGCCATTGTGCACTTATTATACTGGCAGCACTGTACAAACAACTAGGTGAGGTGTCATAACCTTGGTATGTCTGTGTCTCACAGCTGTGTTCATGTTGACATGTGGCAGTGTCTTGCTGAGTGGTGTTCATTGTTGTGTGTTTTTGTATGCCATCATGAGAATGTCAGAGTTTGAATTAGAGCAATGAACAAACATTAAATTTCTTGTTAAACTTGGCAAGAGTGGAAGTGAAATCAGGGACATGTGAGTCCAAGTTTATGGGGATAATGCCATGAAGAAAATGTCAGTGTACAAATAGATTAAACAGTTTTTCTAAGAAGAAAGCGTCACTGATAAAGAGAGGTCAGGGTGGCCAGTGACAAGCAGAACTGACAAAAACATTGCAGAATTTCATCAAATTGTGCATTAAAATCATCGGCTGACTGTGAGAAGCACAGTGGACCAAGTAAACATTGATTGAGAAACAGTAAAATCTTAACTGAAAATCTTGGCATGAGACAGGTGGGTGCAAAAATGGTCCCGAAGGAGCTCACCGATGAACAAACACAAGGGAGAGTCGGAGTGTGCCAAGACCTTTTGGAGAAGCAGGACGATGCTTTGGGCCTTGTTATCACTGGTGATGACACATGGATGAACCAATACAACCCGAACCAAAGTGTTCAAGTGCACAATGGAAGTCAACCAATTCTTCATGACCAAAAAAGTCTGTCAGTCCAAATCAAGAGTCGAAACTATATTGCTAACCTTTTTTCATGTCAGAAGGATTGTTCATTATGAATTTGTACCAACTGGACAAACAGTCAACCAAGTTTACCATTTGGAAGTGCTGACAAGGCTGCGTGAAAATGTTAAACGAAAATCTGATCTTTTCAGCAACAACTCATGGCTATTGCATCACGAAAATGCATCTGCTGACATGCACTGTCTGTGAGGGAGTTGTAGCCAGGACACACATAACTGTGTTGGCACACCCTCCCTACTCACCTCATGGCCCCCAGTGGCATTTCTTTACCCAAAGATAAAGGAAATATTGAAAGGAAGACATTTTGATGGCATTAAGCACATCAAGGATAATATGACAACAGCTCTGATGTCCATTCTAGAAAGAGTTTCAGTATTGCTTTCAAGTGTATGCTAGATGCCATGTAGTATGGCATCAGTGCACCGCTTCCCAAGGGGAGGACTTCGAAGGTGATTGTAGTTATATTCAACAAAGGTGTGTAGCACTTTTTCTAGGACGGGTTTGTGAACTTAATTGTCAGACCTTATATAGTACATTTTGGTATTTCTTATATCTTGTCCAGAGTTTATATTTGGTATCTGTCATAAAGTTGGTTCTCTGGAAGATACAACTCCATTACTTCATGTGAACATTCTGTAATTATATTCCTAGTTGTCAGTGGTTTTGATATGGGCCAAACAGAGTAGCCATCTCCCCACCTCACTATAGACATCTTTCCCTTGTTTTTTAGTTCTCAGTTTCACCTTTTCCCTAGTCCAAAGTCTTAATCACTTTCTCGATCAATTCTCTCTGGCTCCTCACCCCAAGCAACATACTGCCCTGTGGATAATTACTCTGAAACTTGTAACCCATTATCTCCAGCTTGCTGATTACAATCACTTACAGGCAAGCACCCCTTCCAGGCCTTTCTAGATCGAGACAAGGGATAACACCTGAATGACCAGTTGGGCCAGAAGTCAAAAGGCTGCAGGCACAACGGACTCTCCATCCTGAAACCACCTAGTGACAGGGGCTCTAAAACCTATTTCTTAGACCAATGCCTTTAAAACTACTAACTAAATTAATTTCTCTTCATCTAGGGCCCATCAGGATACAAGTGGTACCCCAACAAGGCTCCCAGCCCATCTCAACCAAAGAAGTCAACATGGTGGATCTCGAGATCCCTTCCCCTTTTAGATCAGACAGGGTGACAGCTCTGTGGATCCCCAATAGGTAGGGACAACGACCATCTTCAGCAGGAAGCAGACATGGAAGATGAGATCTCCAGCCCCTCAGCTTCCCATGGAGATTCGTGGGGATCATGTCTCTCAAGGAAATGTGAGGAAGGCAGGTAGAATAGGGGGGATCTTGGGACCCCTCCCATGAGACTTGCCCTGCTGGATAGTCACCACCTTAGTACCACCCTATCATTAGTAGTCCCCACCCCAAGTTAAGAAACCACAGGAAAATTCCAAGGGAAAAGTTAGCTAATACAAGGAAGTTAGAGGGCACCATCTAGCCCACCAGTTTGGGTCAGTTCCTAGCGCCTGTGCAGTGAGAGTTAGGGTGACCTTCATCTCACCTGGGCCTCATTATACCCTCATTGTAATATCATACATATGCCCATAAGTTCATTAATATTATTATAACAGACTGAACTCTGGGAAAGGACATGCACAGTCAGAAGGTGTTATGTAATAAGCCCCTTGTCAATCAGATTTGTCAATCAAGAGACCCCACGCCCAGAGGTGTGTCTCCTGAAGACTTAGAAGAAAATAAAAGGACCAAAGTCTCATTGATGGGGGCTCTTGAGCCACTCTCCTTACTCGAGCCCGCTCCTACCTCTTTGGAGTGCACTTTCTCTTCAATAAACTATCTCTTTGTTTCACCTCTGTACTTTTGTGTGTGTCTCGTTCAGTTCTTTGGTCCAGATGCCAAGAACCTGGACATCGTGTCAAAGAGGACACCCCATTTTCTGGTAATAGTTTCATTAATCTCTGCCACCCACCTACATGCATTGTGAGTGTGCACACTTTAATGAAAAACATTCACCAGCCCCCAGATGCTATTTTATGAAAATATGTATTAGGAGTTCCCAGGACAGGGTAGAGAGAATTTGGGCTATAATCCACACACAAACTTCAGGCTAAGGTTCATTCTGCTTCAGGGTGTTTGTAGCTTGGATTTAGAACAGACTGACTCTAAAAATCTAAACAAAGGTTGCTTAGCAAATAACTGTGGGTGCTTTCAGTTGGAAGTTACCCCCAAACCAATGTACACTGGTGAGTAAACATGGTCACTAAGAGCCAAAGATTTAGAGCCAAGTGGACCTACATTCAAAATTGCTGTTTCTGCCATTTCCTGGCTGTGTGTCTTTGGGCAAGTAGCTGAGAGTCTCTGAGCATTAATACTCTGATTAGTAAAATGGTGGTAATGATGGTACTTTGCACATGATATTTGTATGATGTACTACGTGTAAAGGGCTTGTCACAGGGACTGAAACATAACCAGCATTCACTAAATTTGAGTCAATATGTTTTAGTCATAGAAAATTTCTGAGTCTCCATTAATTCATCTCTATAATGAAAAAAAAAAACCTACCCTGAGGCATTAAGATATGCATAAATGAGGTTATGTTTATAAATTTCTTTAAGCAAGAGGTCCTTAAGGTGTAATTTCTTCTCTCTTCCCATTGCCCTTCCCTAATAATAATAATAATAATAATAATAATAATAATCCTCTTACAAAGGCTGTTTCTGCCCTGTGCTACCTGAGTGTCTTCTCCCTTCTGAACCACCCAGTTCTCGCCACGTTCTCTGCCCCCTCTTGTCCAGCAGTAAATTCTGTTCTGTACCCATTCCTAGAAACTGCTGATGGGAGAGAACTGAATGCACAAAGTTTTTGGGTTTTTTGGGGGGTTTTTTGGTATGTGGGTAGTCCCCTGGCTGGGAATCGAACCCAGGCCGCAGCATTGACAGCGCCAAAGCCTTAAGCCACTACAGCACCAGGGAACTCCTGTAAAGTTTCCTTTTTTGTAGCAATCTAAGAACATCTTGTCCAGCCATTTCCTGGACAATATCAGGTAAGACGGGGGCGAATGACTGGCAAAGGACAGCTTGTGTGTATGCGTGCATGTGTGCGCGCCGCCCTGTCTACAGGAATGGATAGAGGGAGCCCTGAACTTAAAATCTGAAAGCCCAGTTTCAAGTCCTGGCGAGACCACGTCCAGGCTGGCTGAGCTCAGGCGTGTCTCCTAACTCCTCGGAAACTGCATTTCCTTACTGCAGAATGAGGGTGGTGGTACTGATACGTGGTGTATGCCCCACAGTGGCTGGCACACAGAAGGTGCCAGGCTCAGCTTTGTTCTGCTTCAGTATGTTAGCACTTGGAGTCAGGACAGCTTGACCCTAAAACTCTAAACAAACCCTTAGGACATAGAAGTCAGGGTTAGGCAGCTCAGCATGGGGCGGGCTGTGGGAGGGAGGTATAGGGGGAGGAAAAAAGGACCCAGAAGGTGAATATTTAAAAGAAAACTGCTACGTAGAAGTGGGTTCACATTATAAACGGAGTAAATTTCATTAAAATTTCTTTTTAAAATATCTAACTGGTGTTTGGCTTCAGAATTTGTCAGGTGTTAGAGGGATTGCACCACTGATTGAGTCATCCCTTTATTACCTACAGTGCTGGCCAAGTGACCTGTGTGTGTGGACTATCTCACTGACTCTTGTGGGAAACTGGGTGAGAGGTATTATTACTGTGCCTTCAAGATCACAGGCACAGAGAGTGGCCAAGAACAGCCAGCAGGAAGGCGGTGGAGCTCTGTAACTCTAGGTTAACCCTGTGGTACACGAAGTAAGTTTTCTCATGGAAGAAATAGCTTTTTCTGGTCCAAACCTGTGCAATCAAAGCTCTGGTGTGGGAACTCGGCACAGCACTTGCGTACCTGGGGTTATAGCAGTCAGTCTAGCCACCTCTCAAAGGCACAGGGTCACACTGACTTCAAAACGCACTGGAAAGCACTCCAAAAGATTGCTCTTTAAAACTATTTCATAGGCTGTCCTTGGACTGTAAACTCCAGGAGGGTAGGGACTCACGCTCCCAGCCTGATTCATCTCTGGTCGTGTCTAAAGCCACATGAGGGACATAGTAGATGCACAGTAAACACCTGATGAGTGAAAAATGTATTTATCTTATTCTGACAGTCTGAGGGCACACTGGGTTTTGTACCCCAACTTTGATCATCTAGTTTTCTGAATTATGATAAAAAGGGAAGAATCTAACATTTTGGTGAGTGCCATTGTGTCAGGCATTGTGAGGATGTATCCATATAGAAATAGTTAGAGATACAGAGGGAGTTCTCGATCAAGTTATAAGTATCAATATAGTTATATTCAGATATTGATATAGTTACAAATACAGATATAGAGCTGATGTAGTTGAGTGATACTGATATCGTTGCAGATACCGGCATAATTAAAGATACAGAAATTGAGGCTGATAAAGGCAGATGTACAGCTAGACAGAGATCGATGTGCAGTACAGCGACCTCTGACTCGCAGCCCGCTTACCACACGGTGACAGCAGCTCTGACGTCCCCGTGCAGGAATGTGACCCCATTCCTTCTCAGTAGCTTCTAGTTCCCAAGGTGTTCTTTTCGTGAAGTCTGATGACGCAGCAAGATTTTCCCTCCAGAGAGTGTTCACTAACCACAACTGCACGCCTGCGCGGAGCTGCTGCCCGTGGGCTCCGTACAGGTCGTCGGCCCTGCACCGCGGCCCGAGGACACCGGGGTTGCTGTTGTTTCCGTGGTCGAGGAAAACCGCCCACGGTCACAGCGCTGGTGCGCGAGGGGCTGGAGCTGGCAGCCGCGCGGTGTGGCCCACGCCTGGGCCACCTCCGGCCCCCTGGCTGCGTGCTGTGTTGGGGCCTCACGTGAGGGAGAGGAAATTAGAATTGCAAGCACATGTGTACGATAATGCCAAAGGCATTTCTGCCTCATTGAAGAGAGGGGTCCCGTCTGCTCGGGCTCCCATCACCCACACCACACACTCGAGTGGGGGTGGGGGGCCCAAACAGCAGGGACAGTACACTCTCAGTTAACCGGCACCCACGCTGGATAAAGGCAGAGTCATTGCTTTGCTTGGGAGTGCAGGTTGCTTGAGTTCTGGTTGATGGACACTCTGCTGTATTTGTTTTGTCACAGTTCCCGAGATGAGAAGTGTGGGGTCAAGGTTAGGGCAGGGGTGGCTTCTCCTGAGGCCGTTCCTTGGCTTGTAGACGGCTGTGTTCACATCACACGTGTCTGGGGACTTACCTGTGTGGCCGTGTCCTCGTCTCTTCTTAAATGGGCATCAATGCATGCGGCTTTGGTTCCATCGAAGGACTGCGTTCAAACGTCACCACCTCTTCAAGGACTCTTCCTCCAAACACGCCTCATTCTTCAGTGCTGGGGGTCAGAACTTGAACGTATGCATCTGGGGGGGGGGTGCGGGTTCGCCCAGATTGGCGGGTCCGTTCACCTCCTCGTTCTCTCTCTCCGGCCCGGTGTGGTCTATAGCCACTTACTAACGGGTGGCTTGCAGTGTCCTTGGCTGTTCTGGGAAGGTTCTGGGTCCTTCTGACACCTGCGTACCCAGGGAGCAGCGGAGTCGGGCCTTGTTCCTGCAGCGGGAGGAGCGTGTGGGGACCTACCAGGGAAGGCGGCCGTCTACAACCAGCTCTGCTCCTAAGCGGCCCTCGAAACTTTGGGGCGAACCCTGTCCGTCCTGGGGCGCAGGCCTCGATCGGGGTGCTAGCGCACGTGTGCACAGGGGCTGGCCGGGCCCGGCACGTGCACAAGCAGGTGGGGGTGAGGCGGTGGGGTCCACGCCCAGTCGGAGCAGCGGCTCTCCTGCTGGGATCGCAGGGCGGGGTTCGGGGGGCAGCGGTGGGGTGAACTGGGTTGGGGAGAAGAGACGGAGTCGGGTCTTGCTGATCTAGTCTAGGGGTGTCTTGTCAAACCTAACGATCTTATTGCTGAAACTGCGGCATCAGGGGAGGTGTCCCTGGTGGCAGTGACCACGTGCTTACGTCACACAGGGATTTGGGGGGCGGCCTCCCTTCAGTCAGTGTCCTCGTGGAAGGACAGTGCTGTCATAAGCCCATCTTGCAATCGAACTTCAGGAAGGACCCTGACAAAGGCCGGTTCCGTCCCCACGTCAGGGGCGTCTGCTGGGATCCAGAGGGGCAAAGGGGGTTCGTTTTAGGGCCCGCTCGGGTGCAGTGGTCATGGCGGCGGGGGGCGCCGTGCTGGGGAGACCCCGAGGCCGGGCCCCAGTCCAGCGGGGAGGGTGCTGTGACATTGGCCTCGTCCGTCCTGATAGTGGCGGTGTGTATAGTGTCAAGTGACGGACGGCTCCTGTCAGGCTGGCACCCCTGTTGGCTCACAGAATTCAGGACAGGATCCTAAGGAGAGAGGGGGGCCCCAGCTGTGTGTGTCTGCACGTCGGTTCTCTGTCTTGGGCACAGCACTTAGGAGCACACGACAGGATCGTCACCGCTGGCCGTCCCCAAAGTGCACGCTGGTGACGAGCCCACAGCCCGCAGGCAGAGAGCGCCATTAGCCCCCCTCGTGGGTAAGGATGGGCCAGCCCGAACCGATGCACCTGGGACGGGGGCTGGAGCCACCTAAAAACACCACGGCTTTCGGGGGGAGCGCCCTGTTGGCTCAGCAGGAAGCGAGGTCCCCCGGGGGCCGGGCTCTGGCGCCGTGAGCAGTGTCCACCGCAGAGGGGTGGCCGGTGGCTGCCGTGCTGAGCCGGGAGCCCAGGCCCAAGACCCTCAGGAACGTGGCCCACCCTCGTCTGGTAGCTGTAGGCCCCCCGACGCCCCGCCTTGTGCTTCCTCAGCAGGGAGGGGACATGCGAAATCAATGAGCTGTGCCTTCCAAATTCGGGGGCGCGGAAACCAAGCTGTCCCTCTGGCCATTCACCCGAAACGTGCCTCCATTTTCGTGGGGACAGACCGGCTCCGTGACTAACCTGTCAGCCCTGTCCTCCCGAGGCAGGTGGTGACCCGGGAGTCCTGCGCCTGCCTCCAGAGCACTGCTCCGCCATGCAGCGGCTGATGAGGTCCCGGGCGCTCCGGGGCACCCACGATCCTGCCGTGGCTTCCACCCGGCCCCCCCGGAACTTGCACTACGGGTCTTTGTTGGGAGCTGGAGCCCCGAGGTGGAGTGACCACGATAGGCCTGAGGAGTTTAACTTCGCACGCGATGTGGTAGACCACTGGACTCAGCTGGACACGGTGGGGGGGCCCCTGGGGGGCTCACAGGGCTGCTCGCGCCCCTGGGAGGCCGAGGGCCACGGGACCACCACGGCTCCGGCCTCCGCTCCCCAGATTCGTGGGGAGAGCCAGTTTTGGGGGGCCAGTGCTGCACCCGGCCACTGCCTCTGTGGTTTTTCTCTGTGAAGCTGGGATCATCCCATTTAAGAAACAAGACAGCAGGTGGAAGTATGTGGTACACAAATCCTTGTGACCAAGGGCAAAGGTCCAGTCTCAAGGTCAGCAACTTGATGTTAGTCTGAATTCTTACCTTCAACTAACGGGGCTGTGGGTCCAACAGGAATTCATCTCATCAGACTTGGGCTTGACCTCAGGCTGCACCGGGGGGGAAGGGACGGCCCCCCGATTGTGCACGTGAGCACCTGGCACATAGCTAAGTCGTGTCGCCCAGCACGTCCAGCGAAAACAGTCCCTGCAGCCTCTGCAGTCCACACGTCCCTGCAGGAAAGCCACGTGCTTGGTGTGCTCTCTCCCAAGACAGGAGCCGTGGTGACGCTGGGACTTGGGGTAACGGTGAGCGGTGTCCCAGCCCTGAGTCCCAGCCGTGTGAAGAGTCACCCGGCACCGCCTTTGTGCCCGAGAGCTGACTCCCTAGGCTTCCGGGGTGCACGCATTCGTGCTGGGGCGCGAGGCTTCTCCTGTGGCCCTCGTGGGGGCTCCCCGCTCCCTCTTTCTTCTCTCTGAATTTCCACGATGATCCAGGGCAAGTAGAGCCCTGCTGTACGAAGAGCGTGTTTATTCGCCCCATCAAGCACTTTGCATTTAATAGTCTGACTGGACGGGCACTTGGATCCCCCCATTTTCCCGATGAGCAAACTGAGGTTCCAGAGGTTTTCAATAACCTGTGGCAATCGCACCCCTCATAAGTGAGGGAGCAGGGTTCGGGGCCCGACTGCCTGACCCTAAAATGCATCACTGAGCCTGGTCTCCCAACCCGACGAGGCCCAAGCGTCGGACGCTCCTGACCGCCCAGACCCGGATGTGTTGGGCCACGAGGTGGGCTGGGGGCGAGGAGGCACGACGAAGGTCGTGATGCCCCACTCTGCCCACTTGCCTTCTCCAGTGGGAGGGCATGGCGCCTCAAGCCTTCCGCTGGTGACGCGAAGCTTGTCCGCGGGTTGGTGTGACTGCAGAGGAGGTGGCGGGGTCGCACCGGGCCCCTCACTCCTCCTGGCTTTCCGCTGGGGGCCTCGCCCTGCGCTCTGTTGCCCGGGACATGACCATGGCGCTGGGCGGGGCAGGTGGCTGTGCTTTCCCTCCGAAGCAGAAGGTAACTCGTGCTGCCTGACCTTGACCAGGAGGGCAAGAGAGGGCCGAGCCCAGCCCTGTGGTGCGTGAATAACCAAGGACACGAGGTGAAGTGGACGTTCCGAGAGGGGACGGGTTTGTCCCGGCGCGCAGCCAACGTCTTCACACAGGCCTGTGACCTGCAGCGAGGGGACAAGCTCGCCCTGGTCCTGCCTCGAGTGCCTGAGTGGTGGCTGGTGACCCTGGGCTGCATGCGAGCAGGTCAGTGACTCTGGGAGACCCCGACGGACTCAGGGCTGGCCTGCGGGACCAGGTGCTCTGCCCGCCCCCTTCTTTCTTTGTCACAGTCATTCTCTTTCCCAGAGCCCCTCAAACACCTTTGCACCCCTTCTCACTCACTGGCACCCTCATCCTCACACGCGATCAAGTGCAACGTCGTGATTCCATTTCATTCACACACGCGCAACTTGGGACTGAGGTCTGGGTTCGAATCCTGCTTCTCTACCTGGCACCTCTGCAAGTATTTGAATTTCTCTGTGTTTCTTACATGCAAGCACTCAGGTCTGCTACTGGTCAATGAACGGACAGCATCCCACTGACCAGTGATGTTAAGGTCACACTGTAGCTGGACAGATGGGAGGTGTCCGTTAACATTTGCTGAATGAATTTGCTTCACATACTACCCCAGCTCATCCTTACAGAAGTCAATGAGGTTGATAACTTAGAAATGAAACTTTTATGGTAATTGCTGATCTGCATGCAGTGATATAAAGTAACAGAGAGGTCCTGTGCACGCTGTACCCAGACTCCCGCCTGGTCACATCTTGCAAACCTGCAGTTCACAGCCAGGATTTGACATCGCTCTCAGATGTCCTCCGTGTTCCACCTGTGCTCCTGGGGTGTGTGTGTGTGTGAATTCAGGACTGTGCAACTCATCACCCGTGTGGTTCGTGCCCCCACCACGGTCGGTGCCCACACCAGGCGCCTCTGTCCTGCTGTTGTTTCTCTCCGGCCCTGCCTCTGCTTCCCTCTTCCTCCACACCCCTAACCCCTTCGCACTCACTCAGCCTTTCTCCGTTTTCATAATTTTGTCACTGTAAGGACGGTACGTAAGAGGAACCCCATATGTAACTCTTCCGGACTGGCAGAACTCTCCACTAAACCCCTAAGCTCCATTAGCAGACTGGGACGAAGGCATTTCGGGCCCGGGGGGAGCGCAGGGGTGGAAGGCCTGGAACTAGTGTTTTACCAGCCTGGCGGGTTCGCAGGCCCCGCGAGTTCCTGCTAACGGCGGACAGCCCCCGCGGAGAAGGAGCACCCTTGCACTCCACTAGCACACGGAAGCGGGCAGGAGGGCAGGGCTGTCACTAGGGTGGGGCTGTCACTAGGGTGGGGCTGTCACTAGGCTGGGGCACGCCGCTGGGAAGACGGGGCGGGAGAGACGACTAGCGGAGGCGGCAGGTGTTCGCAGGCGTGGGAGCAGCGGCGGGACGTTGCGGCGCGGTTCCCGCAGGGTCCCCCCGCCTCTCCCCTGCCCCCGGGTCCCGGCAGGGGTCGCGCTTCCGCGGCGTCCGCGTGGGACGTAGGGGACGCGCCTGCGCTCGGGGCGGTTGGGCGTTGGGAGGAGGCGCGGCGGCCCCGGTGCACAGTGCACCTGAGCGGCGGGGGCCGAGGCCGGAGCGGTGAGTGTCCGGACCCCTCCGCCCCCAGCGCCCCTCTCGGGCGGCTGCCCCCCGGACTCCCCGGGGGGCGCGGGGGGAAGGAGGAGAAAGTGCGCCCCCTAAGCAAAACGCCGCCCGCCTTCCCTGCGCGCCCAGGCGCCCGCGGAAGCTCGCAGGACGGACGGGACGGACGGGACGGAAGGGAAGGACGGGACGGACGGGACGGACGGGACGGACGGGACGGACGGGCGCTCTTTAAGGGTTTGATTCGGGCCGTGCGGTCTCCCAGGAGGCGGCGCTGCAGGCGTGTGTCCGGCCTCGTCCACCGTCCACGTGCCGTGAGGCCCGTCTGAGGGCGGCCGCGATGACAGGATGCGCGGGCTGGGTGACTCACACGCAGCGCAGATTTGTTTCTCACAGTTGTGGGGGGCTGGAAGGCCAAGATCAAGGCGGCGTGGGTGAGAACCCGCTTCCTGGTTCGTGGACGTCACCCCTTCCCCCGCTTCTTGCGGGGTCCTCACGGGCTGCAAGGGGCCCGCTGGAGCCTGTGGTATGAGGGCACTGAGCCCGTTCACCGGACCTCATCGCCTTCCCAGGCCCCACATATGAACTTGGCATTTGAGGTTGAGGAGATTCCCCAGTGGTTTTCTTAAGGGTTGTTTGTTTGTTTGTTTTTTCAGAGCAGTTTTAGGTTCACAGCAAAATTGAGGGGGAAAGTAGGGAAATTTTTTCTCATCCCCCCCCCCCCGCCCCCTGCACAGCCTCACTCATACCACTCCCCCACCACAGCAGGACGTTTTTAATTTTTTAAAAAACTATTGGTGAAACTATGTTGACACATGAAAATCATCAAAACCATCCAAAGTCCATCGTTTACATGAGGGTTCACTCTTGTACATGCTGTGGTTTGGGAGAGCTGTATCATGACCTGTGTCCATCATTACAGTATCATGCAGAGTCATTTCACTGCCCCAACAATCCTCTGGGTGCCACGTGTTTATGCCTCTCCCCACCCCCAAACCCTGGTGACCACTGAGCTATTTACTGTCTCCACGGTGTTTCCTTTTCCAGAAGGTCATAGAGTTGGAATCGTGCAGTATGTAGCCTTTTTAGACCGGCTTCTTTCACTTACTCACGAGTATTTCAGGTTCTGCCACGTCTTCTTGTGGCTTGATGGCGCATGTCTTTTTAGCACCGAATAATATTCTGCTGTTGGGATGGACGGCGGTTTCTTTTTCCATCCACCCACTGATGGACTCTTGCTTTGTTGCCTCTGAGCTTTGGCACTTAGGAGTAAAGCTGTTGTAAACATCCCTGTGCAGGTTTTTATGTGGATCCAAGCTTTCAGCTCCTGTGGGTGAACGCCGAGGAGCGTGTTTGCCAGACCATGTGGTAAGAGTTTTCATGTTGTAGGACACCACCAAAGTGGCTGTACCATGTTCTGTGCCCACCAGCAGTGAGTGAGAGTTTCTGTGGCCCCATGTGCTCACCAGCATTTGGTATCAGGGTTTTAGAGTTTCATATCTCATTTTAATATGCATTTCCTTGATGACATAACAATGTAGAGCATCTTTTAGATGCTTATTTGTCATCTGTATACCTTCCATTGTGAGATGTCTTATGAGGACTGTAGTTCATTTTTAAAATCAGTTTCTGTGCTTCTTGACAATTTGTATACTGTCTTTCCCCCCCCAGATTTAATACATTTAATTTATATATAACAGTTATAAGTTTAAGGTATACAACATAATGATTTGATACATGTACATATATATTGCAGAATTATTACCAAAGTAAGTTTAGTTAACACATACATCACCTCACGTAGTTACAATTTTGTGTGTGATGAGAACTTTCAGATTTACTATTTTAGCAACTTTAAGACATAAATATTATTAACTGTAGTCACCGTGCTGTACATTAGAGTCTCAGAATTTAGTAATCACATAACTGGGAGTTTGTACTTTTTGACCATTTTTACCCATTCCCCCCCACCCCACCCCCCAGCAACCACCAACCTGTAATACTCTTTTTCTCCAGAAAGGGTTTATTTTTTGTGCCAGGCACTTGTAGGCATTTGCAACCTGGGATCGCCTTCCTCTGGTTTGGAGGATTGGAATGATTGGAAATTGGGCCTCTATCCCTGTGAAGGCCAGTCCCCTTCCTGTTCATCCTTGTTTCTAAGGTGAAATCCTAAAAGGATGCCTCCCCTTCCTGGCCCTGAACTTCAGCCTTCTTCCTGGTAGCCCCAGGAAGTCAGGTCAGGTGTTCGGACCGCACTGTTAGCGGTGGAGCTGGGAAGTCAGCCTGGACCGTTGGACTTAGGATCCGGGGTTCTTATTGATAAGCCATGCTCCTCCGCCGTGAGGGTAGGGCTTTGTTTTGTTTTCCGCCGTGTGCCCACGCTTAACATGGCATGTAACAGCTGTTGTGAAAACAGCCACTAAATGTAAGAATGCATCTGCTCCCATCAGCGACGTTGTTGTCGTAGGTATTTCCAATCTCGCAAGGGATTGAGTGGCATTTTGGGCTCACAGGTGTGGTGTGATTTTTATATATTCTTTTGTCTTTTTGCTGATTTATTTTGTATTGTTTCTGAGTTAGTATTTTTATAAGAATTGGGGAAGCTACTGGCCAAATTCACCTGGAAACATCCATCAGTAACTCATTGATCTTTGTTTTGTGGTGAAGTTTTGTACATAGTAGAAGCTCAGTAGATGCTGAATAAATTTAAAATGTAGGGATGACCAACCTCTCAGATATTTCAGATGTTTATTGTTTCTTGTTATCAGCCTTTAAGTTTGATGGGAAAATTAAGTAATTCAAATTTTAAATAATTTACTTGTCTAAAGTTAACATTCTGTTAGGTAATCTTAATTGCTTTTTAAAATCTTTACTTCCTTCATAGAGTTGAAAAATGGATTTGTCTGGGTTGAACAAATTTATGATTCTTTTGTGGAAGAATTTTATCTTAAAGGTAAGTTGAGCTACTTGTAGGATTTTTGCAGTATTTAAGAGACCATAAAGGGAGAATTCTGACAGCACGATTGCTGCATTTCAATTTATCCTGTCATGTTTTTCTCAGTTCCAGAGCTGGGGGTTTTTCTTCCAAACATGAAGAATCCTCCTAGAGTGAAATAACAGCAGAGTGAGTCAGTCCCAGAAGCTGTTGCTGGCGGATGAGGTCAGACAATTTTGTGAACTCATCCTAGAGAAAGTGCTACATACCTCACTGCTGTGGGCAGCACTACACAAACAACTCAGTAAGGTGTCATAACCTTGTCAACATAAGCACAAGGTGGCAAGTTCACGAACTTAATTGTCAGATTTTGGGCATGGTTGACAGCTCCGATGGTCATTCCAGAAAAAGAGTTCCCAAATTGCTTTGAAGGGTGGACTAGGCACTGGCGTCGGTGCACGGCTTCCCAAGGGGAGGACTTCAGAGGTGACCATAGTGATACTCAGCAACGAGGTATGGAGCACTTTTTCCAGGATGAGTTGGCAAAATTAATTGTCCAACCTCATCCATGGAACCTGTCCTTTTTGGCCATCTGACAAAAGTGTCCGTTAATTTAAAATAATTAGCCATTTGCAAAGTTAACGTACTCTTAGGATAATTAACCTTTTTTTTTCATCTCCTAGAGACGGCAGTTCGTTGCTGTAGCTGTGGAGGTCATCCTGATGTTACTCTGTGCTGGCACGCTGCTGTGGGCACGCAGGATCACTGTTATAAAGCAGCAGGGGCCTTTCCGTTACTCTCCGCAGCCTGTCCACGAGCTGCCCGCATTCCTCAAGCAGGTCCCCTTCTCTGGCCAGTGGGAGCTGGCTTTCGTGCCTTCCAAAAGTGTTGTGGTGAAGGGCATCGTGGAAACCGTGAAAAGGGACTTACAGTATGATTTCAAAGGTTAGAAATTAAAGTTTTCTAAAAAAAAAAAATATTATTAAATTGTTTCAGCGAAGGCACATTTATAACCTTTGAACCGGTATAATCTTCTAAGTCAAACACTATAGTGGGACATCCTCATAACCAGATTGTAATCTCCTAAGTATAATATTATGGACTTTGCTCGACTTGAGGGTGAAATTCACATAAAATATCTTGTCCTAGAGCCCAAAGTAAATAGTATTTTAAAATCACGTATAGACGATCAGTTTGTATTATTCTAAGTTCTTATACAATTCTGTGGCACTAAATCTTTGTTTCTGACTGTACTGCTTAAACCTGGGAAAGGAGAATATAGGGACAGGCAGGTGATGGCATGCCACAGATCCGCATGAAGTGTGAGTCGTCGTCTTCCTGGATGCAAGCTCGGGCGTCAGGTATTTCAGACATTGTTTACATCACAGTGTTGCCTGGTTCGTCTGTGAGGACCTCTTCCCGGGTCTGCAGGCACCTGAGCACAGCGCCAGCTCAGCCCACCCCTCCTCCTACTGCAGCGTTCCTCATGCCTGCTCTCCAGTATGGCGGTGAGAGTAAGTCAAGTGAACTGTTATGTCACTTTCTGCAAAATGAAACGGAGGGTTCCAGCAGCCAGCCAGGGAGTTGTAAGAGCCAGAGAAAACACGGAAGCTTGAGAACATGGCCCCAGGAAGGAGAAGTGCCAAGCCGGCTCATGAATACCAAGTCAGAGAGAACCCCCGATAGAACGGCATACCCCACCTGAAAGCACTGGCGAGGATGTGAGGTGTCTGCTACCTCACGAGGAAGTCGCAGGGCAAAACTAGGGACATGATGGAGCAACAAATCATGTCATCACACACAGATAACGGTCTTCCAATCACGGAGTTCAAAGGCACGGAATCTTATGCTCTAGCAGGTAAAGAATTCAAAATAGCTGTTTTGAGGAAACTAAGCTACAAAAAACAGATAATTCAGTGAAATAGGGGGAAAAAAATAACAGGAACAAAATGGAAAGTTTAGCAAAGACGTAGAAATAATATAAAAGAACCAAAAAAATTCTGGAGATGTAGAATTCAATTAATGAATGCAATTAAAAAAAAATGCAGTGGAGTGCGTGGGCAGCAGGATAGAGCAAGTGGAACCAGCAAGCTGAAGGACAGGGATTTGGAAATGACCTGAACAGAGATGAACAGAGAAAGAAGAGTGAAACACAATGCAGGAGACCTCTGTGATCAATGGAAGGCAATCGGGCACACCAGTACCAGGGTGATCAGGATTCCATAGGGAGCAGACAGGGAGAAGGAAGCAGAAAGGTTGTTTAAAGAAATAATAGTTGGTATAGGGTGGGGGGAGGGGGAAAATGGGTGGGAGTGGAGGTCACCAAGTACCAACTTCCAGTTATAAAATTAATAAAGTCACAGACATGTAATGTACAGCGTGGTGACTCTAGTTAATAGTACTGTATTGTGTGTTTGAAAGATGCTAAGAGTAGATTGTAAAAGTTCTCATCACAAGAAAAATTTTTGTAACTGTATCAGGTAACAGATGTTAACTAGATTTACTGTGGTGTATACAAATATTGAATCATTATGTAGTAGACTTGAAACTAAATAATGTCATGTTGATTATAGCTCAATTAAACAAGAGAAATAATAGCTGAGAACTTTCTAACCTGGGAAGAGACTTGGACATCCAAGTTCATGAAGCTAATAGATCGCTCTACTGTCTCAATGCAAAAAGATCATCTGCCAGACACATTATGTAATGAAACTAATGAAATTAATACTTTAAAAATGTCCATACTACCCAACATGATCAACAGATTTAATGCAATCCCTCTCAAAATCCCAATGGCATTCTTTATTGAAGTAGGAAAAAACAATTCTAAAATGTATATGGAACCACAAAAACCTTGAATAACCAACATAGTCTTGAGCAAGAACAAAGCAGAGGTTATTGTACTTTCTCATTTCAAACTATACTACAAAGCTATAATACTGAAAGTAGTATGGTACTAGCATAAAAGCAGACACATAAACCAATGGAAAAGAAGAGAGAATCCAGGACCCATATACAGTATATACAACTAATTTTTGACAAGGATAGAAAGAATACACAATGGGGAGAGGCCAGTATATTCAGTAAATCGTGTTGGGAAAACTAGACATCCATATTCAAAAGAATGAAGTTAGACCCTTGCATCATAATCAACTCAAAAACCTGGTCTTCCATAGAACTCCTGGAAGAAAACAGAAGAAAGCTCCGTGGCAGTGATTTTTTTGGATCTGACACCTGGCATGTCATTAGATAGGTGATATGGGTAACAAAGCAAAAATAAGCAAGTGGAACTACCTTAAATGAAAAAGCTCTGCACAACAAAGGCAACAATCAACAAAATTAAAAGGCAACCCACGAAATGGAAGAACATATTTGCAGCCTTGTATTTGGTAAGGGGTTCATGTTCAGCATATATAAGGAATTCATACAATTCAGTAGCAAAATAAAAATAACTCAATTAAAAAATGGACAAATGACCCGAACAGACAGTTCTCTACAGAAGATATGCAAATACCCAACAGGTTCTGTGAAAAGGTGCTCTATACCACTAATTATCAAGGAAATGAAAATCAAAACCATAATGAGATATTACCTCTAAGAACTGCTATTATCAAAGTCAAAAAGTAAGATGTGTTGGCAGGGGTGTGGAGGAAAGGGACCTCTTATACACTGTTGATGGGATAGCCATTATAGAAAACATTATGGAAGTTCCTCAAAAAATGAAAAATAGAACTACTATGTGATCAAGCAGTGCCACCTCTGGGTATACAAGGGCTGTCCAGGAAGTATCCAGCCATGTAGTATGGAAAGTAGAGGCATTTATGGCTGGACTTTTTCTGGACAGCTTTCATATATTCAAAGAAAACAGAATCAGTACCTGGAAGACAAGTCTACACTCCCATGTCCACTGCAGCATCATTCACAAGGTAGGGAACAACCAAAGTGTCTAACAATAGCTGAATGCATAAAGAAAATGTGATTATTCAGCCATAAAAACCAGGGAAACCCTGCGATTTCTGACAGTATATCTGAGGCTGGAACACGTTATGTTGAGTGATCAAAGCCAGACACAGAAGGGTAAATACCTGTGATCTCCCTTATGTGTGAATCTTAAAATGTTGAACTCAGAAGCATCAAGCAGCATTGGGGCTGCCAGGGGCTGGAAAACGGGAAGAAGTTAGTCAACATGTGCACACTCTCAGCTGTAAGAGGAGTAAGTGTCCGGCGTGTAATGCACAGCAGTGACTGTAGTTGTCAGTACTGTGTAGTGTGTGTGAAATCAGCTGAGAGAGATCTTCGTGTTCTCATCACACGAAAAATGTAACTACGTCAGTTGATAGATGTGTTAAGTTGAGTTTGGAAATCATTTCACAGCGTATACACATATTAAAACATCACATTGTACACCTTAAAAAGTCACGTTATACAAATAAACATTTTTTGTTTGTCGAAACGAATTGGGTTATCCTGCTACCATTCCCTAGTCTGATACGCATTAACATGCTCAGGTTTGTGCTGAAATCTTGGATGCTGCCCTGACCATGAGTCACCAGTGTTAGCAGCAAGCCAGATACATCCTGGCCTGTTCTGTCCTGGGGTTCCTCGTGTGTCCTGCTGAGAGATTCACGGGGGAAGAGCATTGGCAGCTGAGCAGAAGCGGGCCATCTGAGTCCCCTCTGAAGCTGGGGGATGTCTGATTCTTCTAACGCTAAAAGCCCTTCTCTTGTCAGTGTGGCGGCTGTTGACCTTGGGGAATGATTATACTGCTGACCAGAGGTCAGCTTGGAGGTGTGGGCACAGAAAGCAGTTTGGGACGCTGTGTTCTAGTGGCTGCCTCAAGGACCTGTCTTGGAGACATAAGTGAGCAGACACCTCTCAGGCCACACATCGGCCCAGGAATGTAAGAATCAGGGTTGGTTCTATAGTCAGTGACCCCGTCCTTTTCTTTCTTTGGGTGAGTCTGTTCCTTTGTTCTATGACAACTGTAAAAATGACTCTTTTTTCTGCAACAATAAAAGCAAGTGCCCAACCACCAAGTTCACGTAAATGCAAATAATTTAGGTGATGAAAATCCAGGTGTCTCCACCAAGAATCCATATGTACAGACAGGATACTGCCTAGGGTGTGGCTGCTTCTTTAGAGTTGAATATTGTGGTGCTTTTTTGTTTTTATTTTTGTTTTTTGTCTTTTTACAGATTTGCAGAAAATGAGTAAGGTGAAGGAGTAGCTGAAGGAATGATAGTTTTTGTGAGACTCAGAGACAGTGATAGCTGGGAACCTGGGTGACAGGTGTGACAAGGAGTGAGGCAAGTGTCCCCCGTGAATGGGGACATTGGAAGCAGGAAGTAGGACCTGTGGAGAAGGTGCTGGTGTCCTCACAAGCTGCGCCATCCACATGGCAGTGGCAGGCTTGCTGTGGACGCCTTTGAGCATCAGGTGGGGGTTTGCGAGAGGGGCCGTGTGCCGTGAGGCCATTGAAGTCTCAGGATGGCAGGAGCTGCAAGTACCAACAGCTTTTATTTTGAAAAAAAAAAAAAAAAAAAAAAAAAAAAAAGATATCCCAATCTATGCTATTTTCGTTTTGTTTTCTGTGTTACTGTTTAATAATAGAAATTGATTTTGAAAGCTAATATAAAATGCCCATTTCTGTTTCTCCCATTAAGTTCCTCATTTATATTAAATTTAAATATTATATCCATATTTTCCTGAGTATTTTCAAATACATTTTGAATTTAAAGAAGTGCATGGAATTTTGCTGCCCCTACTGGATGTGGACGCCTTTGGTATCCTGTTTACGTAGAAAATTTGTTTATCCTTAAGAAAATATTTAACGTATATAAACACGTATAGAGGTGTTTAAATATTTTGTCTTAGGAGGGTACAAATAAGTGATGCCACATTAAAAAAATTTTAATTATATTAAATTTAAATTAGGCTAAATTCATTGATGAGTCACCTCAAATAATTGAAATACAGTTACTTCAAATATTAAAACTATAGTTGTATTCCTCAACTTTGAGTAATTTTTACTTAGCTATTAGAGATTCCCATTAAGACTTTGAATAGATTGCATAGATCAATTTTGTTCTTATTTCCCTTCAAGGTGAAAATTTCAAAACACAGTTTGAAGCATCCCTTTTCCTCAGTTTTACTTCCACGTGTAGTTACTATAATGAGTAATTCTATTTTAAGCTTCGGATAAAACTTAAACCTACTAAAATTTTTACACATTCCAAATACCCATTAGTTTGTCATGCCAGTGTTTGAGCAACAGTGTTTTAAAATTTATAGTATTCTGATAGCTTTTCACCATGTAAAGTGTTCTCCCATTTTTCAACTAGGAAGAGCTGTCAGACATTTCGGCTTTCTGTGGTCAGCTCACACATTAGATTTTCCCTCTCTCTCTGCAGTTCAAGGCTTTTCTTCAGAAAGAGAGTTTGAAGATTACGTTAAGCGAGAGAAGAACTCTAAAAGAGTGGTGGTTGCTTTTGTTTTTGACCATGAGTTCAAAGATAGCCATGACCCCCTACCACGTAAGGTAAGAACGTTTTCGTAGAAACCTCATTGTATTTCTCGTTTCTGGAGATCTAATGACGTGGATGTATTGTTACTCCATTCTTCAAGTGGGGACACTGTAACTTGCCCAACAGCACATTGCTTGGACCTAACAGAGCAGGGATGTAAATACAAACCTGATGAACTCAAGGGCCTGTAGGTTTGTTTGGCCAATGCTTTCTGCTGCTGGGGAAAGAGCTGAATTCCCCTTCTGTTCATCAGTGGGAATCACAGGAACACGGATGACTGAGCCCTGTTACCTTTGCTGCTGCATCTGCCTCACAGCTGACTCCGTCTCCGCACGTGGTGATGAGCTGGAT
This sequence comes from Lyroderma lyra, assembly GCA_004026885.1. NCBI lineage: Eukaryota > Metazoa > Chordata > Mammalia > Chiroptera > Megadermatidae > Lyroderma > Lyroderma lyra. Next base: position 27,546 of record PVJL010006498.1, read on the forward strand.
GCACAGTTCCTAGCGGCACAGACCTGCTGTGATACGGCAGGTGCACCTAGGCCAGCATGGGACACAACCCGAAAACGCTCCTCTTTCTTTCTGAATGAATCTCATCCTTTCTTTGCCAAATCTAAATCTGGAAAATAGTGCCAAGGCTTAGCCAGGCGGAATCACGGTTAGGATGTGTGCAGACACTGAGGAAGATTCTGGTAACAGCCCCCAAGGACAGACAGGACAGTGCCGCCCACTCGGTGTGTCTGGTGTTGAGGAAAATGACCCAAGCGTGGTGTAGAGACATGCATGGAGCCAGAACCCCGCCCTGACGTCATAGATGGTTGCCAGTGACGTGAAAAAGGAAGGAAAACGAGGGTTGTAACTAGGGTTGTGGGGGTGTTCTCACGCTGCCCACCTCCCCACCACCCCCTTCACAGACGTCAGCCGCCCTGAGTGACTGAGTCCAGGGGCGCCGGTGCTGACGCGGGCTCAGCAGCGTACTCAGAGCCCGGGCTCAGGGAGGTCTGGTGCAGTGTTAGACGTGTCCTCCCCTGCCTCGTGGGATCTGCCTCACCCCGCCCCTCGCACTGGGCTCATGACTCTTAACTTCTCCTTGACGCTGCTTTTGGGACTCACTCCAGCCACATCCACGCTTTCCTCCCTCACACCCCCACCAGTTTTCTGTGCCCGTCGCCATCACCGAATCTGCTGTGATGCAAATAGAGAACCCGAGCTCCATGAGGAACGGGCGGCGTCTCAGTCCTTGGGCACGGAAGAATTGCCTGAAACATTTGTCCTGATAGCTGAACGTATGAAGATTGACCTTGATTCATGACATCCGCGTGTCCCTCCTGATCTCCCTGATCCCTCTGGTCCATGACCCTTCTTTCTGACTTCTGGCAGCTGTTGGACTATTGCTGTTGCAAAGCGACGTAAGCCCATCACAGTCCAGGGTAAGCTGACCCAGTTCTCTAGAATCAGTACAGTACTTTCATTTAATAATAAAATTACAGCACTCCACACTCCTGTTTCAATCCGCTCCTCCTCTGTCCTCGGGTCGGATTCTTTCCTATGTTGCAGTCGCTTCTAGGAGAGGAAGCGGTTTCCTCCCAGACACCTGTCCTCCCAGACACGGCCCCTTTCGTGTGGTCCCTCTCGGCACGCGGGCCAGCTGTCCATTTAGGGCGGCGGCACCGGCAGCTCACCGCGGCCTCAGGCCCCTCACGCTCGCGCTGCCTCGGCCTCAGAGTCGCCTGTGTGCAGTTGTGCTTTAACTTCATTTTGTTCCTCATGCTTGTTTAATCCTTTGTTTGTTTGTTTATATGTATTGTTTGTTTCTCATTGTTCCCTCTAGGTAAAATATTATCTGCGTTTTAGTAGTTTTCGGAGGAACAAGTATGGGAGTCTCTCTGAATCCAGAGGCTGGAAGACGGGCGTTCTCTTTCCGCCGTCCCCTTCGATGGGGCCCAGGAATCAGTACCACTCCCACGGGGGCAGTCCTGGTGAGCAGACCGTCACTTACTGGAATAATCCTAGTTGTGTAGTAAAAGCCATCACATTGTGCTCACGCTTCCTCAGCCTGGTGATGAAAATTACTTACTTTTAATTTACTGTAACTGGTGATTGTTTTTTCATAAAAATTTTTCAGTGTCCAAAAACCCCTATGGAAAATCCTGTACATTGGGAAAATGTATTTCTATCTTTCCCTGAGCATTATCGTTGCATATCCTTATATTTTCATGTAGGTTTACTTACAAACTTTCAACTTTAATGACTTACTGTGCACGTTTCCAGGCACTGACACAGACTAAATAATCATAGCTGTACCGTATTCCGTTGGGCTGATGAGCAGCCTTTAATAGAGGTATGGTAATTTACAATTTACTACACAGACTACCATTAAAAAGTCTTTAATGTGGAGCTTTGCTTTTACCAACAATAATGCAGATTTACCCTGAGGAAATATTCAACGAGAGAAGCAAGCTATAGCCATTTAGCATAATTCTTAAAAATTTGAAATAACCCATGTCTGACATATGGTAAATGAATAATGAAAGAATAAAATATAATTTGATAGATAATTTTGCAGCCTTTAAAAATAGAACTGCATTTTGAGATTGTAACTTTGTAAACTGCATGTTCATCAGCACAAAACTAGGGTAGAGAGCCAAATGTAAAAATACTTGCTGTGTTAGGGTGCTACGATGGTGTTGCATATTACTGTCATTTTCCTTACAAAATATTTGGGACATCATAAATTTAACAGGGAGTTGTGTCTTTTCGAGTTTACTTAACTGCATTCTGAACTTAGCCTGGGGTATCACTTTATAAGGGTTAGACTGGGTAATGCTAAGAGTTGCCAGGGTTGTGAGTCCACAGAACCCCAAATGCAGGCTAGAGGCGGGTGCATGAGCTGGTGGGCTGTTCTAGGCAGCAGTCTGGCAACGGGGGTCATCGGAGTCTATTTGGGTTGCTGTAACAAAATACCAGAGACTGGGTAGTTTATTATGAATAACAAATTTATTTCTCACAGTTCTGGAGGCTGGGAAGTCCAAGGTCAGGTTGCTAGCATGGTCATGTTGTGGTGATGGCCCCCTTCCTGGTTCACGTGGTGGAGAGGCTAAGAGTCTCTCTGCAGCCCTTATTATAGGACACTAATCCCGTTCATGAGGCCTCCACCTATGACGTAAGCATCTCCCAAATGTCCTGCCTACTAATACCATCCCCTTTTGGGGGTTAGGATTTCAATATATGAATTTGGGGTGCAGGAACACAAATATTCAGACCACAGCAGTAGCCAACTTCAGCACATGTGTCTGAGCATAAACATAAGAAAAAAAATCTGAGTCATAAGCACGTTCCTGACAGTGTCGTCCATGGCGGCGAGGAGCAGGAGGCCATCAGGGCCACTGACGAGAAAACCTGGACAAGATGTGTCATTAGCAGTGTCTTAAAGACACAGGGCAGTGGTTCCCAACCTCTTTCCACATGGACACCCCTCTTAACCCCATTTCCATAAATCATGCCCCGTGTTTGTAACTGCTGACACTTTTGTTCAGGGCCTATCTTCATGTGAAATAGTGGAAACGAGGTCATAAGTTAGGAGAGAAAAATGACTATACTCAAAGTATAAACTACAGATTTAATTTTACAATATTCATAACAGTCAAATATTGACCATAATGATCAAGTATTTAAACATTAAATTTAAAAAAGTACTTGAATCATGATTAAAGACAACATACTTTTACTCAGTCAGCAACTAAACTGATCAAATAGTGTGACTACAGATGTATTTATATGTTTGGGGAAGTTCTAGAAACATCACAAATGGATTGTTCTTAAACTGTGCTTAATGATTGGCAGGAGAGTGGTTTTGGGGGAGGGTTCATAGCCACGCCCTCACCAATCATTCGCTTGTGATCTAATGTTGAAGTGTCTCCTTTAATTTCGTTTTTTTTGGGGGTTGGTTCCCAGAGTGGAGATCGAACCCAGGCCGCAGCGGGGAGAGCACCAAAGCCTAGCCACTACACCACCAGGGAACACCCCTGAAGCGTCTCCTTTAACAGTGATTCAAACTTAACATTTATTGTTCCATAACTAATGTTTTGTGTTTTTTTACTTGACGTGTTTTTTCCCCATTACTATTTTTTATGTACCCCTAAACAGCCCATTACGTACCCCTGAGGGTACATGTACCGTCACTTGGGAACCAATGACATAGAACTAAGTAAATAAAGTTTATAACTCGATTTCAGTTACATAAAGTCTATGCAGACAGAATGCTAGTATACATTTTAGAAGAACACATACAAGCATAAGGATACTTGTCAAACACATTAAGAACGCTGCTGATGGAAAGGAGAGAAGGGCAAGGGGACAAGGAATATGCAAGAACAAATGAATAAATTGGGTTAAGAGACTTGAACTGAGGAGTATGATTAAATCAGCCCTCTGCACTTGAAGATAAAAGTGTGCATGTGTATGTGTGCGTGTATGTGTGTAAACACTTGAATACGTGCATGGCAAAATACAAATAATGCATGTTAGCAGACCAATGGATTAAATCACCTAAGCCCAGTTTTTATTGTTTTATTATCTACTGGTCTTCATAAAGTCTTGTCCTTAATATAACCTTAATTGACACAGCAATCCTAACAAGACAGTTATCATTTAAATAACATTAACTTTTACTCTGACTTCTTTTTTCTCCAATTAATAATAGCTAAAATGTTTGAATGCTTACTCTGATCACAAAGTACTCTGCAGTAGGTTTCATTCTATCCGTTTTGTGGGTGAAGTACCTAAGTCTCAGAGAAACTGTGTTAACTGTGTGAAGGGTACCATAACTCATAAGCACTGGATTTGGGAATTAAGCAGATTTAGTAGTGTGTGTCCAGAGTCCGTGCACCGAACTTCCCTCAGTATGCTATGATGTCCAGACATTTAGAAACCCTGCACACCGAAGTAGCACTGAAGGTGAATTTGCCCAATCTGATAAGCAGTGGGTGAGACATTTGTAGCTTACTGGTAGAGTTCAACATTTCCCCACTAACATCAGGAACAGAGCAAAGCTCTTTGCTCTCACCAGTTTCACACAGCATATTACTAGAAGTCCCAGCCTGTACCTGAAAAAGGAAGGGAAAGTGTACATTTTGAAAAAGTATCACATATGCAGATAATTCTGAAGAAACCCGCGAAAAGGCACTACAGACAATGGGCTAAGTTAGTGAGATCCCAAGATACAAAGACAGTATACAAAAATAAAATATAAACTACACCAAAAGCAACAAAACATTTCTGAGAGAAAAATTTCAAACACTTATACAAATGATGAGATATCCTTTTTCTTTCATTATTCAAAAAAATACTTACTTGCTGTCTATCATGTGTGAAACACAGTTGTAGGTGTTTGTTTTTTTTTTTAATTTATTGGAGTGACACTTGTTAGTAAAATTATACAGGTTTCAAGTATACATTTCAAGACACGAGGTATCTTAACTTCACTGATGGACCCCAAAGTGTTAGGATGAACATTCTTCCTAAATTGATCTATAGGGTGAGGACACTGTCAACCAAAATCCCAGCAGGATGTTTTTGAGAAATTGACCAGCTTATTCTAAAATTTAAATGGAAACAAAGTGTCCAGATTAGTAAAATAATTTTGAAAACAATTTTAGAGAACATTCAAGAACTTACTAATCTATAGCAATTCAGACATTGCCATAGAGGCAGAAAGATGACCAAATAGACAACAGAATGAGATGTTTGAAAATAGACTCATATTTTCCACGAAGGTGTCAATATAATTCACTGGGAAAAGAAAACCTTTTGAACAAATTGGGTTGGAATAACTTGGCACCCATATGAAAAGAACAAATCTTGATCACTAACTCATACCTACACAAAATTAATTAATTCAAGATGATCAGAAACCTAAATGTAAAAATTAAAAACCTAAAGCTTCTACAATAAAATTTAAGAGAATATCTTCATGACTTTGGGGGGATAGGCAGAGATTTATTAGGAAACAAAAAAGTATTTATTGTAAAAGAAAGAAATAAATTGAACTTTATTAAAATTAAATACTTCTGTTCCTATGAAAGACACTATTAAACAATTAAAAGGCAAGCTTCAGAGGGGGGAAGTATGACACATGATTCACATTTAGAATTCATAAAAGACTTGTCTAGATTAATAGAAAAATCGGTTTTTAGACGTCATAGCAATGCCAAATTTCTGAAGAGTTTGTAGGTGTTGGCTCTTAATTTCTATAGTAAACTCATCTACCGGTAAGCACGTATTTGCGTATTGTCACAGATGCAAGGACCACACTTAGCACTGCCTTTGGGGACGTCAGTTCATGTAACTGAGTAGGAGCTCCGTGTAAATTCTCACATGTCAGGGGCACAGAATCAAAGTCTTCCCCGACCCAGTGGTTCGGTTCTCACTGTGTTGACTGACACTGCAGAAAGCAGAAAGCAGCTCTGTAACTGCACTTAGTATTTTACTTCTGGAGAGCTGGGAATTAAGATCCTTCCCCCCAGGATTTTATTCTGTGCTTGGGGGGCGGGAGCCAGGATAGCTGCTCTGTGAAATGTGGGCTGCGAGAAGTGCGTCGTCATAACACAAACCTTGTTCACGAGGGGGATCCCCCCAAAAAAACCGGAACGTATTTATAAAAATTCGTGTCTTTATTCTTACGTGTTGAACTTCAGTCGCCTTCAAAGCCCTCTCCGTTGGATGCAGTGCACCTGTCGAGACACTTCGTCCACGGCTCAGAGCAGTTTCTGAGCGCGTCGATTTCGATGCCCCTTTGTGCCTCTGCAGTTCGTTTGTGTCACCTCTTCCACATCAGCAAAATGTTTCCCTTTGAGGATATTTTTCATCCGGGGGAAGCAAAAAACATCGCTTGAGGCGAGATGGGGTGAACAAGGAGGGTGGGGCATGGAGGTCATGCCAGTTTTGGTCAAAAACTGCTGAACACTCAGCACGGTGTGGGCAGGTGTGTTGTCACAGTGAAAGAACCAGTCATCCTAAGGGAGCCTTCTCTGAACGGCCACATAAAAACTCTGGTTGACCATTTGACCCAGAGGAGCAAATTACCAGTGCACAAACCCTCTCACATCAAAGAAAGATAATTCCGGGTTTTTGGGGGGGGCCCCCCGTCATGTCTTTGACGTACTTTCATGACCTTTTTGTTTACTCAGCTCAGCGTACTTCCTGTTCTGTCAGACTTAGCAATCCTTGTTTTCTGATTCAGGGTACGTCACGGAAGGCTTCCTGCTCATGCAACACGCCCTGGACAAGGCCATCATGAAATACCATCACGGCACAGCCGCGCAGGGGCTGATCAGAGACGTCAGCGTTCTTGTTCAGAGATTTCCATACCCGCTCTATTACAACGATTCCTTCTTTAGCGTTTTTGCTGTTTTCATGCCTTTAGTAATCTTACTTATCTTCTCTATGAATTATCTCATCCTGATTCAATCTCTTGTGTGGGAAAAGGAAAACCAATTGAAGGTACCTCCACTTTTCCTGGGGTAGATAGAGCCCTGTAGGAAATGCTGGGTCTGTAGGGCCAATTCGGGTGGAGGGTTGGATTATTTCCCCCTCCCCACCGGTGGATGTTGTGTGTCGGTCCCAGCCAAGAAGCGAGTGTTATGTGTCGTGGCAATTTCTTTAAAATTTTGTTTCTAATCTTGGTGTGGTTTTTCATTTTATTTCTAGAAGACAACTTCACAACAATATCATGAATAGACTTTAAATGCCAAATGCCCTAAAACACTTGGACTAGGGGAACTATGAAGAAAATAATTAGTTGGGCTTGGGGAATTGTGTCTAGATGAATTTAGATAAAATTCACTTTCAAGAACCTATGACTATTTTACCAATTTCCGATCTCTGAATTTTTTCCCCCTAAATGACCTTTTACATGCATATTGCCTTCCAGAACTGGGTCTTGGTGAAGAAAAAGAAAACCTTTTCTTCCGGCCAGAACAACAGGCTTATGTTCAGCTTTCCTCTTATGATTGTTTCCTCTAATTGCAAGCCCCCCCTTTTCTGATTGGAGAACACACAGTTAACGTACTCTCCTCGGTGTTTACACCTGCCCTCTCCTTGTTATAATTCCCAGTTATAAGTGAACACTTTTCCTTTTGGGTCCCCACCCCAGAATATGATCCACAAAGATTAACCATATGGTTTAAAATATTCTTTATTTTTCCTTTTAAAAATTTTCAGTGAAGTATACATGCATACATACAGAAAAGTGCCCAAAACACGAGTATGTGTGTCTTAATTCACTCGGCTGCTATAATAAAAATACTACAAACTGGGGAGCTTTTTAACATATGAATTTTGAGGGGACACAAGTATTCAAACTATTGTAGTGTAGTTGAATGGATTTATCATAAAGAATGTCCATTTTATCATTACCCTGTTAAGAAATAAAATTGCCCATACTAGAAGACGGTATTTCCCTGAAAACATTTCCCCAAAAGTATACACTAACCTAATTTCTAATACTAGGAGTGAATTTTATCTCTTCTTGAACTTAATGTAAGTGGAATTGTGCTCTATATTATCTTGTGCCTGTGGAATTCATTCTGCTAAATACATAGCTGTAGTTCATTTATATTCATTGAGTTCTAGGAGTTTGAAGATTCCGTAGTAGGACTGTCACTGTTTACCCATTTTCCTTTAATGGTTGCAGTTTGGCTGTTATTAGTAATGCTTTTAGGAACATTTTGTACATACAATTTTTGCTGAATATTAGATTATTCATACTTTAATAGATATTGCCAAAGTTTGCCAATAAAGTTCTACCAATTTACACTTCCATTAGCAATGTTTCAAAGTCCTAAGCTTAAGTTAATTCCTAAGTATTGTTTTATTTTTTATGCTATTGTAAATGATTTCCATTTCAGATTGCTCCTTGGGAGTGTACAGAGATTCCGCTGATTACTGCATGTTGACTTTGTATCCTCTTACTTTGATGAATCATTTAATCATTTTAACATTTTTGTGTGTGAAATTTCTATGGTTTTCTAATAGAAGATTGTACCATCTGCAAACGGATACTTTTACTTCTTCCTTTCCAATTTGGATGCCTTTTTGTTTCCTAATTGCTCTGGTTAGAACTTCTAGTACTCTGTTGAATAGAAACATTGAAAGCTAGCATATTTACCTTTTTCTTGTTCTTAGGTGAAAGAGTATGATGTTAGCTGTAGTTTTTTAATATATGGCCTTTGTTATATTGAGGAAGTTTCCATTTGTTCCTTGTTAATTGAGTGTTGTATCAGTTTTTGAATTTCTACCTCAATCAAGATGACCATGTGCCGCCCTCCCCAATTCTCTAAATGTGGTGCATTATGTTGATTAATTTTGCATTCCATGAATACATCCTACATGGTCTTGATTTATAATCCTTTTAATATGCTGCTGAATTCAGTTTGCTCCTATTTTGTTGAGGGATTTTACATCAATACTCATAAGAGATATTAGTCTGTAGTTTCTCTTCTTGGGTATCTGTCTGACTTTGGTATCAGGGTAATCCTGAAGTGTTCCCTCTTAGGATGTGTTCCCTCTTCTTCAAGTTTTTTGTAAGAGTTTGAGAAGGATTATTGTTTATTCTTCTTGAAATGTTTGATAGCATTCACCAGTAAAGCCTTTTTATGCAGGGATGTTGTTTGTTGGGAGGTTTTGGCTATTGATTCGATCGCCTTACTCATTATTAATCTGTTCAGATTTTCTGTTTCCTCATGATTCAGTCTGAGTAGGCTGTGTGTTTCTAGGAATTTGTTTCATCTAGGTTTTCCAATTATTGGGCATACAGTTGTTCATAGTACGCTCTGATGACCCTTCTTATTTCTGTGAAATGAGAACTAATGGCCCCAATTTCATTTTTGGCTTTAGCAATTTAAGTCTTCCCTCACATTTTTAGTCCATGTGGTTAAAAGTATGTCAACTTGTTGATATTTTCAAAGAACTAGCTTTGGGTTCATTGATTTTCTCTATTGTTTGTTGTCTATTTTATTTCTCTACTTTAATCTTAATTGGTTTTATTTTTTTGGATTTGGATTTAGATTTTTCAGTTCTGGAAGGTGTGAACTTCGGTTGTTGATTTGAGATCTTCTTTGTTAGTGTATTTACAACTGTAAATTTCCCTCTGAGCACTGTTTTCACTACATCCTGTAAGTTTTGTTGTATCATGTTTTTGTTTTCATATGTCTCAAGGTATTTTCTACTCTCCGATCTTTTCTTTGAACCATTGATTGTTTAAAGGTGTCTTGTCTCCAAATATTTTGTGTTTTTCAGTGTTTCTTTTGTTACTGGTTTTTAGTTTTATTCCATTGTCATTAGAAAAGATACTTTTTATGATTTCATTCTTTTTAAATGTTGTAAAACTTATTTCATGGCCTAACGTATTGTCTATACTGAAGATGTTCCATGCACACTTGAGAAAAATGTATGTTCTGTTATTGTTGGGTGGTGTGTTCTGTATGTGTCAGAAAGTTTAATTGATTTACACTAGTGTTCAGGTCCTCTGTTACTTAACTGATCTTCTGTCTCGTGTTCTGGCCATTATGGAAAATGGTATATCGAAGCCTCCAACTGTTATTGTAGAACTGTTTCTCCCTTCAATTCTGTAATATTTTTATTCTTATATTTTGGAGCTCTGATGTTGATGCATACATGTTATAATTGTTTCACCTTTGTGGAAAATTGAGCCTCTTTTCAACATACAGTGTCTTTCTTTATCTCCTGTACCAATTTTAACTTAAGTCTTTTTGGTCTATTAGTACAGCAGCTGTAGCTCTCCTTTGGTTATCGCTTGCATGGGATATCATTTTCCATATTTTCATTTCAATTTATTTGCGTTGTTGGATCTAAAGTGAGTCTCAACAGCACTCTGAACTACCTTAACTTGTGTGATATTTGTAAAACCCTGTACTTGATAATTGCATAATACACATTGTTCTCAGTGCACTGGATAGACCAGATAGTTGAAATAATAGAGAATATGTTCTCTTATCAAAATGGAATTAAATTATGGATTTAATAAATGTAATACATCTGAGGAAAAGCAAATATTTGGAAGTAGACCATATGTTAAGTCATAAAACAAGTCTCAGTAAACTTAAAAGCATTGGAATAATATCAAGCACATTTTTCTTATAATAGTGTATAGAAAATTAAGGTCCAGAAAAGTAAGACTAAATATGGTATCTAGGAAAATGCCAGTATTTTGGTAATTAGACAACAACTTTACAAACAATGGATCAAAGAATAAATTACAGTGGGATTAGAAAATATTTTAAATTGAAAATATTTCAAAGCAGTGAAAATACAACTCCTCAGACTTGCTGATAGACAACTAAATCTGAGCTTGGAGGTAAAGTTATAGCTTTCAATGACACTTTTTAAAAATAAAGATAGGTAATCAGTGATCTCAACATCTTGCTTAAGAAGCTATAAAAACAGCAATTTCAGAGAAAGGGAAGTAAGAACAAAGGAAAGTGAAAGAAATGTTTATTTTTTATTCAGGTATAATTGACACATAACATTTTATTAGTTTCAGCTGTAGGAAAAAATTATTCAATAATTGTATACATTATGAAATGATCACCACCAAAGTCTAGTTTAAACATCCATTACCAGATGAGGTCTGACAATTAAGTTCGCAGACTTGCTGCCTTGTGCTTACATTGGCAGCACTGTACAGAGAACTCGGTGAGGTGTCATAACCTCAGTGTGTCTGTGTCTCACGGCTGTGTTCGTGTCAGCGTGTGGCGGTGTCTTGCCGAGTGGCATTCATTATTGTTGTTGCGTGTTTTTGTGTGCCATCACGAGAATGTCAGAACTTGATTTAGAGTGACAAACCAACATTAATTGTCTTGTTGAACTTGGCAAGAGTGGAAGTGAAATCAAGGACATGTTAGTCCAAGTTTATGTGGGTAATACCATGAAGAAAAAGACGGGGTAACATGGATTAAATGTTTTTTTGAGGGGAGAGAAAGTATCACTGATAAAGATAGGTCAGAGCTGCCAATAATGAGCAGAACTGATGAAAACGTTGCAAAAATTCATCGAATTGTGCCTCAAAATTATCTGCTAACTGTGAGAAGCATAGGAGACCGAGTAAACATCGATAGAGAAACAGGAACATCTTAACTGAAAATCTTGGCCTGAGGAGGGTGGGTGCAAACATGGTCCCGAAGGAGCTCACCGATGAGCAAAAGCAAAGGAGAGTCGGAGTGTGCCAAGACCTTTGGGAGAGGCAAGACCATGTTTTGGGCCGTGTTATCACTGGTGATGACACATGGGTGCACCAACACGACCCTAAAACAAAACGTCCAAGTGCACAATGGAAGTCAGCCAGTTCTCCACGACCAGAAAAGTTCCGTCAGTCCATATCAGGAGTTGAAACGATGTTGCTAACTTTTTTGTATCAGAGGGATTGTTCATTATGAATTTGTACCAACCGGACAGTCAACCCAGTTTACTGTTTGGAAGTGCTGAAAAGGCTGCATGAAAAAGTTAGATGAAAATGACCTGAACTTTTCACCAACAACTCACGGCTCCTGCATCACGGCGATGCACCAGCTCACATGGCACCGTCTGTGAGGGAGGTTGTAGCCAGGACACACATAACTGTGTTGGGACACCCTCCCTATTCACCTGATCCGGTCCCCAATGATTTTATTCTTTACCCAAAGATAAAGGAAATAGTAAAAGAAGACATTTTGAGGACATTCGGGACATCAAGGGTAATACGACAACTCTGATGGCTCTTCCAGCTTCGACGGGTGCACTAGGTGCTGGCAGTGCACAGCTTCCCAAGGAGGGGACTTCAGAGGTGGCCATAGTCATATCCAGCAATGAGGTATGCAGCGCTTCTGGGATAGTTTGCGAACTCAATTGTCATACCTGGTATGTTTTTCTTGTGATAAGAACTTTTAGGATCTACTCTTCAGCAACTTTCAAATACACAGTACAGTCTTGTTAACTCTCATCACCATGCCGTACGCGACATTGCCATGACTTACACCTTCTCCCATGTTCTCTCTATGAGCTTGTTTTTGTTGGTTTCTTTTTTCCAGATTCCACATAGAAGTGAGAGAACATGGTCTTTTTCTGTCAGACTTACTTCACTTAGTATAATGCCCTCAAGGTCCATCAGATTGGGAGACAGTTTCAGAGAGTACCCCTGTCTCTCCCCCCTCCCCCCACAGATGCGTCACCTCCCCTGTGATCTACACCTGCTACCGGAGTGGCACATGTGTTACCTTTGATGAACTTGCATTGACACGTCACAGTCATTTCATAGTCTGTAGTTTAAGTTAGGGTTTACTCTCAGTGTTGTGTGGTCCTTCAGTACCTGCTGGGAGAGGACATAATAAATAGGGGGTATTAATCTAGGTGCTTTCTAGTTTCATTTAAGTGTTTTCTACACAAGGTTCTGAGCCTCGATTCCCTCCCCTGTAACTGAGTATGATGACATCATGCGATCCATTTTGGTGGTAGTGGAAACTAAACTCGTTAATGTTTGTGAATGCATTTTGTGTCGCCATGTGGTTTCACATGGTTGGTTTGTGTCACCTCTCCCACAGGAGTACCAGCTCGTGATAGGGCTCAGTAACTGGATGCTCTGGGCTGCCTATTTCTTCGCGTTCCTCACCTTTTATTCCGTCACCATCCTTTTGATGTGCCTGATTTTCTTTGCCAAGGCAAGTGTCTGACTGCAGCTAAACTTAACAGAGGGACAGCAGAGACCTGGCACAGGCCTCCAGGAATGGTCGTGTGCCTGCTTAGTGTCTCCGCACACCCAAGTGCAAACCTCGAGGTGGACTTTGTGTGGTCAGTGAATTGTTTTCCCTCCATCGCCCTGAGCAGTGTCATCAGTGTCACTAGGACAAGTAGAATACTTCACGATATTTCGCTTCTCTTTTGTTTGGCTGGGAGACCACTCAGTGTAGGATTGAACTGGCTCCCTGTTTGTTTTGCTAGATGGAGCCTGTGCCCATCATCCGGTACAGCGACCCATCTCTCGTCTTTGTCTTCTTGCTGTGTTTCGCCATTGCCACGATATTCTTCAGCTTTATGGTCAGCACGTTCTTCAGTAAAGGTGAGTCTACCACTCCTCCTCGGAAAGGTTCTCCGTGACTAAGAGGGGATTGTATTTGGGAGCGCCCTCTTAACTCTAGTTGCCACCTCATCTGTAGCCTCTGTTTACTGAAAAGGCACCTATTATATGCACATGAAGTCATTTGGGAATGAAGAGCATTAAAATCGATACAACGCAGTAAACAGGTGAACAAAGGACAAAGACCACAGTGATCAGTTTGCGGGTTCTGTCCCACCTTTAGCTGCTAATTCACATCTGGTGTCTGTTCACGCATCTTCCAGGAAGGGTTGCGGAGTTGTCACAGTATTACTGTTCCCAGTGCTATACTTAATGACCACCTTGTAACTCTCAATTTGTGCTGCTTAATCCCATCACCTATTTTACCCATCCCCCTACTCCCCTCCCATCAGCAGCCATCACGATATTCTCTGTATCAGTTTGGGTCTGTTTTGTTTCTTAATTTTCTTTTTTAGATTCCACACATAAGTGAGATCATATGGTATTAGTCTTACTCTGTCTGATTTATTTCCCTTAGCATACTGCCCTCCAGGTCCATCCATGTTGTTGCAGATTTCATTCTTTTTCACGGCTGAGTAAAACTCCATTGTATGCATGTATGTAATTTATGTATGTATTTATGTGTGTATGTATGTATGTATGTGCCACTACTTTATCCATTCATCTATTAATGGGCACTTAGGTATGAAGAAAAGAGGGGAAGCAAGAATCACTCATAATTGTGGGATAATATGTTTTACTTCATAATATCCAGTTTTTATTTGGATGCTGCATTTCAACTCTGGGTGAGGATAATTGGTCTCTTAACAAGAATTTTCAGTGTTTTATCAGAGTTGCATTTTTGAAACACTTCATACTCTCAGCCATATCTGGTTCTTCGACACCAGCTTTGTACCTCTCTGTTTATGTGGGCATCCTTCTCTCCCCCCAGTATCATGGCACAGACCGAATACCATTTCTAGAAACTCAATCTAGGTATTTTCTGATTATGCCAATAGTAGTATTCATAATATTTTATGTTGAGTGATAATAAATATGTAAGTTTCCATTAAAATCTCTACCAGAGTTACTGTATATAAAATAAGCTCAAGAAAAATAGTTTCTTAAACATTTAATTTTCACTTTTTATTCATTCAAAAAATACTTTGGAGCACTTACTAAATGCCAAGCGTTTTACATGCTGAGGAAGCAATGGTGAACGAAACAGACCTGTGCGTTCTCAGCGTGCTATTTTGGTACACTCTTGTAATAAAGGTTTTGTACTTCAGGTTTTTGCAGATTGCTTAACTTGACCTTATGACGTCCTTCCCATTTGCAGTGACTGTTGCTGTGTCTATTGGAGGTTTCATTTATCTTGCCACCTACTTTCCTGCTGCTGGGATCTCTTCTAAATACGCAGAGATGACGCTCGCCCAGCGGCTGGCCTCCTGCCTCAGCTCAAATATTGTAATGGCCCTGGGGGCTAAATTCCTGGTCAGGGCAGAAATGGACAGTGAGTATCCGCCTTGTACGTTTTGCCACGTTCTCACAGGATGTTCACAGTTTTAATATTACTGATACTGTTCAACTGTCCTTCAAAAAAAAAATCACAGTACTTGATACCTCTGCCTATAGAACCTGAGTGCTTTCCCAAACCCTCCCTAAGTTTACGCAAGTCTTTCAGGGTCTCTCTCAGCTCCTTGTGGAGGTGCCACCTGCTGTTGAGTGGCCCGGGGAGGAAGTGACACAAGTCTGCTTTCAGTAACTTCTTCCTTCCTTTTCCACCAGGATGAGATCTGTGCAGGAGTTGCTCAGGTCTTCTGTCGTTAACATCTATCTCAACTCTTCCATGACTGCGTCTCTCTAAAGCTATATATTCCAGTGAACATCTAACATGAGAAAGGGGGGAAGAGAAGCCGCTGTCTTATTTTTTCTTAAGGCTTATTTTGCTGGTTTTTTAGTGCATTTTATTTTTGTTTCACTCATTAGCGATTATTTGTCTCTGGCATAGCTCCTTGACTTCTCACTGTTAGGGGTCCTCAGTTCTAACAGTGTAAGAAAGGAGCCGGATATAATAGGAATCCATAGAGAATATTAACCCATTTTTTTCTTCACTCTTTAATTATGATGCAGAGAAATAACTCTGTTTCAGTTGGCACCTAAGTTAAATGTCTCCTGTTCTGTCTTAGAAATTGGAATTAAGTGGAGTAACATCTTCTCACCAACCACAGTGGAGAATTTTGTCTTTGCCCACATCCTGGGAATGTTTTTATTTGATGCTGTCTTGTACGGCCTGGTGGCCTGGTACATAGAAGCTGTCTTTCCGGGACAATACGGGGTGGCCAAGCCGTGGAACTTTTTCTTGCTGGTGAGTTGTAATGCTTGTTAACTGAGGGAACCACAGTCCCTACAGACCTGTTTTATAATTTATATGAAAGCCATCATTGGTTAATTTGGCACTGTCTATAATTGAATTAGTAGGTCAAGCGAGAGAAGCATTCTCATTGCTCTAGTCTAGACATGTGAATTCACCAGCCTTTTCCTAATACTCTCTAAAGCCTCCACCGCCCACGAATATAAATAATCTGTAGGTCACGGCCTGCAGCCCCAAACTTTACAAATTCTGAGTAATCATCACTTTTGCAGGCAAGTTTTTCATAAGGAATTGAACTCCAGCATAAAGAAATTAACACAGGATTGATCTTTGGCTGCAAACAAGAATAGTTTTAGTTATGTTCCATGTCTAGACGTTCACTACTTGATTTATTTCTTTGGTCAGTCCAGACTCCTTAGAGTCAGACCATAACAGAGTGGGCAGCGTGTACATCTGGCCCTCCCTTCTCAAACCCTTATTATCAGAGGCCTATGTGTTACTAAGAGAAGAAGATAGGACAGAGTGATGTGATGCATTCTGCTGTGACCTCATTGTGGAGTGGTGTTCTCTTGGACAGTTGTCATTTAAATAGGCTAGTCTGCCTTTATGGTTGAGGATTCAAATTATAGCCAATTAGCTCTAAACTTTAATCCCAAGGAATTTTCTGCTCATCTCAATAGAAAAGGTAACAGGCTAAAGGATTTTCTCATACTTTGTTTTTTAGTGTTTTTGCAGTGATTACATTTTTGTTCCCTTTTTAGCGCTCTCATTGGTTTGGGGGAAAACCTAAGAGAAAAAATGAAACAAAGCAATTCCATAAGACCACTGAAAGCAAATATTTTGAAACTGAACCTACTAATTTGGTGCCAGGTATCCAGCTCCAACAATTGTACAAGGTATCATTTTACAGTTCTCTTTTTCCTAATGGGTCTGATACTTAATTTACAACTCAGTGTAAAAGTTTGTTCCTGGAGATACCAAGAAAAAGATCACATGCTAACAAAAGGTTATGGCCTTCTTGTTTACTTCCTTTGGGAAATATATATATCGTATTTTGCTGTGTATAACATGCACTTTTTTGCTCTAATTGTAAAGGGAAAATAAGGATGTGTGTTATACATGGGTAGTACTAATTCTGTATCTATATGAATGTTTTAAATTATTTTATTTATGCTTATGAGTTAAAAGTGTAGTCCTAGAAATCAATATTGATATCAGTATGCAAAATAACACCCTGGAATATGACAATTTTTTTTAGTATAAAAAAATTTTATGTGTAAAATTTCTTGTACCATAATATGTTAGAAAATAAATGCTAAAACTCCTTTATAATACAAAAAACAAGTACCTAAATATAATCAAATAAAAATTTGAATTAAAAAATTACAACAAAAGATTTTTTTTTCCCTTGGAAGTTTGGGCCAAAAACATGGGAGCACATTATACACGGGAGCGCATTATACACGGGAGCGCATTGTACCCTACAAAATACAGTAAATGAAATTTACACAGTGTAAAGTAAATCTTTCTCTTTTCCCCAGAATACAGTTATATTTCCTATACACTATAATGGTGGCCTTCTACACATACTCTTATTTTAAAAAGTAGAGTCTAATGGAGCTTGAGTATTGAGTGTGTGAGCATTGATTTCTGCTCCCCGATGTTTTCCATTTGCCTGTCTGTAGTGTCCTCTGTCAGGGTGTTCCTCCAGGAGGCACTTTTGGGCTGCTCGGTTTATCTGGTGAGTTGCAGGCACGTAGAATTCAGGCATCCTGGGTGTTCACTGGCATTCCAAGTGGTTTTAAATGAAACCAGTGTGGCAGGGGGCCGTTCATGTTAAGCAGAAGCACTGCTGGTCTACACAGAAGAAATTCGAGTTGTCTATAGGATGTCTGTATTTTCAGTTGGCTGCTCTCCAAATTGGAATGGAGGCTTTGATTGAAGAAGATTATCAGCTTCAAGGTAGTAATTGAAACAAAGCAAGATTGCTCACGGAATAGTCATAGATTTACTGTAAAATTCTAAAACTCCTGTCATACCTTTACATAGTTTTTCCTTTTCACAGTTTCATCCTTCTTACAGTTTAATTATTTTTCTTATGAGAGTGATTATGTGGTATTTAAGTTCAGATGAGTGCTTTTTTCCCAAAGTGATACTGACCGATAAAATTTGTATTTTGGTTCTTCACCTGCCACAGGCATTCCGAGTGCGGAAGACTACCAAGATAGCTGTAAAAGACTTGTCCTTGAATCTATATGAGGGGCAGATCACTGTTCTTCTGGGACACAATGGGGCAGGAAAATCCACTACTCTAGCCATTCTCTCGGGTATGCATTTAGCTCTATTCAAGAGAGGTCCTCCTGTAGATAATGGAGATAAAGCTTATAAGACTTTTGTGTATTTTTTTTTGTTAACAGTTTAGTCATTTCAGTGACACATGAAGTTGTTAGTAGTCCACTTTCTAAGTTGTAAATAACTTGTGAGAGACGCCCTGTGTTAGATTCTACAAAGACATCAAAATAACCATTATAAACATGTTCAAAGAACTAAAGGGAAACATGATTGAAGAAATAAGGAATGTATGAAAACAATATCCCAGTAGGTAGGAAGTATCAATAGAAAGATAGAAATTATTTTTTAAGACCAAGTTGGAATTTTGGAGTTGAAAAGTACAGTAAGTAAAGGGAAAAATGTGTTGCAGAAGCTCTAGAGTAGATTTGAATTGTCCAAAGAGAGAATCAGTGAACTTGAAGTTAGACTGATAGAGGTTATACAACAAAAATGAATAACAAAAAGAAAAAAAAAGGATTTAAAAAAATTAACAGAGCCTCAGAGAAATCTGGGATAGCTGTAAGCGCACCAGCACACAGGTAATAGGAGTGCAAGGAGAGGAGACAGCAAAGTAGAAAGGGTGTTCTGAGAGGTAAGAGGTCCACACCCAGACACATCGTAGTTAAAACTCTGAGAGGCAGAGAGAAAATACGGAAAGCAGCAGAGAAAAATAGTTTGTCACCTGCAGGGGCACCCCAATAAGACTAGGAGCTGACTTGTCATTAGAAACAGTGGAGGCCAGGGGGCAGTGGGACAATATATAAAAAATGCTGACAGTAACTGGCAACCGAGTCCCTCCTCTTGTTTTTCAGAAGTGAACCTTGAATAACGTATTCCCAAATTAACAAAACCTGAGGGAACTTATTGCTAGCAGACCTGAAGCAAGCTCTTTGGCTTGAAATCATGTAAGCCCAGATGGAAATTTGAATACACTCTCACACACACACGAAGAGCATCAGTAAAGATAATTATGTAATTATGAAAGACAATATGAATGCATATTCCTTCTTCCATTAACTAATTTTAAAAGAAATTGTATGAAATACGTAACTAATGTTAGACTTACAACATAAAAAAGTAATATGTTTGACAGTAACAGCATACAGGAGGTGGATGGAAGCAAAGTGGTAATAGAGTAAGGAAATGGTGCTAAATGGGACAACAGATCACAAGAGCAAATAAAGAGAACCAAAAATGGTAAATAAGAGGTAAGTTGAATAAACTCTATGAATATATACTTGATCTCCTTTCTTTCTCAACTTCTTTAATAGACATTTGGTAAGTAATAATTATGACAGTGTATTGTTAGAATGGTGACATATGAAGGAGTAATGTGATAACAAAAGTAGCACAAAAAGAAGAAAGAAAACTACATAAGAGTACTGATTCTATAGCTGTCTGGAATTGAGTCAGTATAAATCTGAGGTGGAAACTCCTAAGATAAATTATATATGTTAACCCTCAAATCAACCACTAAGGAAAACAATTCAAAATGTTAATCATTAAAGGAATTAAAATGTTATACTAGAAAATTTTCATTTAATGCAAAAAATAAAAGAGAAATAAGGTACAAAATAACACATAAGAATAGTAAAAAAAGTAAAATGGCAGATATAAACCCAGCTGTATCAGTAATAACATTATTAATGGATTAAACAATCCATATAAAGGGCAGATTGTCAGACATGTAAGATGAGATCTAACTCTATGCTGTCTACAGGAGACACAGTTTAGATGGACATATACAAATGTTAATGGGTTGAAAGCAAAAGGATGGAAAAATATCGTACAAAAAACAATGCAAGAATTCTGGAATGGCTATACAAATCTCAAACAAAATGGACTTTAAAACAAAGTGTTACTAGGAATAAAGAAGGGTATTTTAAAATTATAAGAGGGGCAATTCATCAGGAATTTGTAGCAATTACAAACATATGTGCACTCTAACAACAGAGCCCTAAAATATGTAATGCAAAAACTGACAAAATTTAAGAAAAAAAATAGATAAATTTTAAAGATAATAATTGGAGATTTCAGTATTCCACTTACAATAAAGGATGGAACAACCAGTTGAAATATCAACAAGTAAACAGAAGACTTAAACCATACTGCATGCAAAATAGACATAACAGCAAAATATATATTCTCAACCACATACGGAACATTCTCCAGGGAATTTAAAAGATTGAAATCACACAAGGTAAAATTTCTGATTGTAATGATGTGAAATTATAAATTAACGACAGGAAGAAATTTTGGAAATTCACAAATTTATGGAAATTAAACAACATGCTCCTAAATACCAATGGTGAAAGAAGAAATCACAAGGAAAATGAGGAAATACTTTTGGCTTGAATGGAAAATGACGACCTAACATACAAAACATATGAGATGCATCTGAAGCAGGAGGGAAATTTATAGCTGTAAATGCCTATGTGAAGAAAAAGGACGTTCTCAGCTGAACAAACTGACCTTTCACCTTAAGACTTTTGAAAAAGAAGAGTAAACTAAACCCCAAGCAAGCAGAAGGAAGAAAATAATAGAATTAATGAAACCAAAAGTTGGTGCTTTCAAAAGATCAACAAAAAATGATAAACCTTTAGCTATACTGACCAAGAGAAAAACAGAAATGATTCAAATTACTAAAATCAGGAACAAAAGGTCATAACAGAAACTAGAACTCAGAGCGGTGATCAGCCAGAGTCTCATTTCAATGCAACTAAAATTAGAAAACATTGTGAAAAATGAAGACACCTGAAATACACGTGATAGTGGATGGAACTGCAGGACAATGGGTAATTTGGGACAAACGGTCACTCACATCGTAATAGATATCTCTGAACACATTTCTCCTCTTGGTTAGTGTGTTTTAAAAATAGAACTAATGAGTAATCGGATTTAAAGTGATATTTTCCATATTAAACTTAACCAATTATCACAGCTATGGATATTGTTGTGAGTATTTTAAAACTATGTTAGATTATTATGTGTTATCTCCCCCAACTAGATTTAAATTTTTCAGTAACAGTTTTATTGTCTCAATTTTCATTTTTAAAAGCATCTACCACAGTCTAGACCAGTTCACAGCTTATAACATGCATAAATGCTGTCACATGACTTAGAGCAATGCTGGAATGTTCTATTTTAACAGAATTTTTAGTGTTTTTATTACATAGGCAATTTATACTCATTCATACTCATTGAAAATTAGAACATACAGTTAATAAAACAAAAAATACAAAATAATTTATTTGTAATTTAACTCCAAAGATAATTGATATTTTATAGAATTTTTTCATGTGTGATACTGCTAATTCTTTTTTTATTTTTAGTTTTAAAGTATAGAAGAATTTACTGTACTGTTCTTACAACTTTTCTGTAGGTTTGGATTTTTGCAAAATAAAAATTAAAAGCAAGAAAACAAAATAACCTCTCCTGAATAGCTTATGAGGGCTTCAGTATTGGTTTCTTTGTTATTAATTTTATTGGGGTAACATTGGTTAATAGCATTATATACATTTTGGATGTACGACTTTATAATAAAGTATCTGTATCCTCTGTGTGTGCTCACCACTTGAAGTCTAGTCTCCTTCCATCACCTTGTATTTGATTGCCTTTACCCTCTTCTTCCTCCCACACCCCTCTTCCCCTCTTGTGACCACCATGCTGGTGTCTGTATCTCTGAGTTTGTTTGGATGCTTTTTGGTTTATATGCCACATGTGAGTGAAGTCATTCAGTTCTTGTCCTTTTCTATATATTTCACTTAGCATAATACTTTCAAGACCCATCCATGTTGTTGCATTGACAATATTTTATCTTTTTATGGCTGAGCAGTATTCCATTGCATACAACACAATGTACCACATCTTCTTCATCCACTCACCCATTGAAGGACGTCTGGGTTGTTTCCACGTGTCTGGGCTATTGTAAATAATGCTGCTACACACACACACACGCACACACACACACACACACACACACAAATAAGTGTGTTGAACTTTTCCAGGTAGTTACCCAGAAGAGGGATTGCTGTGTCATATGAGGAAAAATTAAGAACAGACCTATGGGTCCTGTAGACCTGTCATGGGACCTGTAGGTCTATTCTTAGTTTTTTGAGGGACCTCCACACTGTCTTCCATAGCAGTTGTACTAGTTTGTATTCCCACCAGCAGTGTGAGAGGGTGCCTTTTCCTCCACACCCTCTCCAATACTTTTTGTTCCTTGTCTTGTTGATTACAGCCATTCAAACAGGTATGAGGTGATATCTCATTGTGGTTTTGAGGCATTTCCCTGACAGCTAGTGAAGTTGAGCATTTTTACATGTATCTGTTGGCCGTTCATATGTCTTCATGGGACAGGTGTTCTGGGTATTTACCCAAAAAACTTGAAAACCTCAATCTGCAAAGATATATGCACTCCAGTGTTCATAGCAGCACTATTCATTGTTGCCAAGTCCTAGAAACAGCCAGAGTGTCCTCTCATAGACGACTGGATACAGAAGCTGTGGTACATACACACAATGGAATGTTACTCCACCCTAAGAAAAGACGAAATAGGGCCATTTATGACAACAGGGATGGACCTTGGGACCATTATGCGAAGTGAAATAAGCCAGACAGAAAAAAGCAAGAACTACATGATCCCACTCATGTGGAGTACAAAACTAAAAGCAACAAAGAAGCAAAAACTCATGGACACAGTCAGTAATTTAGTAGTTACCTGAGGGGAAGGTGGGTGGGGAGAAGGGACAGGGACTCAAACATATGGTGATGGAAAGAGAGCTGACTCTGGTTGATGAACACATAACAATATATAGACAGTGTATCATAGAATTGTATGCCTGGAACCTATGTAATTTTTACTAACCGATGTCACCCCAATAAATTTAACAGGAATAAAAAAGAACCAACCTGCGATTTTCCGGAGTCGACGGCACCAGCTTACATTCCCACCAGCAGTGTGTGAGGGTTGCCCTTTCTCCACCTCCTCTCCAACCCTTGTTGTTGTTTGTCTCATTGATAGGTGCCATTCTGATGGGTGTGAGGTGGTGCGGTATTGCTAATTCTAAGGAGTAACCTATAAGTGTATTTTGAAATTGTGCTAATGAATAGTTGGTTGTCATGTTCCTTCACAAATGCTAAGTTTCTGTTATGTCTCCTGCTTGATTCTAGGTCTCTATCCTGCTACCAGTGGAGAGGCCTATGTTAATGGATATGACGTTTCAAGGCAGATGGTCCAGATTCGGAAAAACTTGGGCTTGTGTCCCCAGCAGGACTTGTTGTTTAATTACTTGACCGTATCAGAACACCTTTATTTCTATTGTGTGGTAAGCCAGAGATATGCTCCTTTCCCCCACTCTATTCCTGTACTTAAGATAGATCACCTGCTATCAATACCCTTCTTCTTAGAAAGTTCAGAATTTTTTATGATTTCTCCTTCAGACATAAACAGGAGCAAAGGAAAAAGGACACTGTACAGATGATGTTAAGAAAAAAACTGACGTAAAATGAAATGTTTCTAGGGGTGAAGTTGGAAGCAACATGTCCACTCTCGCCCCTCTTTCTAGGTAAAAGGACTCCCTGGGAAGATGCGTCGGAGGGAAATTAACCACATGCTGTGTGCTTTCAACCTGCTGGCGAAGCGAAATGCGAGCGCGGCGTCCCTAAGTGGGGGAATGAAACGCAGGCTGTCCATCATCATAGCACTTCTCGGAGGCTCCAAGGTACAAGTGAAATGAAAGCTAGAAATGTGTCCCCGCTGAAAAAAAAAATCAGCTGACACAAACCTGAGAGATGCTATGTGCCTAACAGTCCAAAAGGAGCCTCCCGGATGAAATCGCAGCTGCAGTCACGTTACCGACCTTGTTGGCATAAATTGGTCGTGGGCTTGGAATTATTCTAGCGTTCCTAATTCAGCTTTAGGCTAAACGTATTGTCTTAGCTCCACTGGACAAGTGGCTGAAAAAGCAGAACCAGAGTGAGCCCCCTGATCGGGAAGCGCCTAGGGGCACCAGCCTGTCATGTCTAACGATGGCCATGGGACCATTCTTCTGGTCTGTAGGTGGTGATCCTGGACGAGCCAACAGCTGGCATGGACCCAGTCTCAAGGAGAGCCACCTGGGACCTCCTTCAGCAGTATAAGCAGGATCGTACCATCCTACTGACCACGCACTACATGGATGAAGCTGACGTCCTGGGTGACCGCATAGCCATCATGGTGAAGGGATCCCTGCAGTGCTGTGGCTCGTCCGTCTTCCTGAAACAAGTATACGGTCTGTCCCCCTCCGATCGTTCTTAGGGTGTTGATGCCATCGTGCAATTCTTCTACCGTGATTCAGTTACATTTTGTCTGTTACCCAAAACTTGAGTGACTCCCTCTGTCCTCTTAATTAGCTCTCAACTGTGAGTCCCTTGAAATATTGGTCATATTTTAGTTCTTCAAAATTATTGCCTTATACGAATTTCACCTTTGTTTCCGGTGCCTACTTAGATTGTGTTCGCCCACGGCAGTTGTGCCAGAAATGAGCCAGCTACCTAGCTAGACAGACAGTAGACGGATGATAAATAGCCAGATAAACTCATGGATTCTAGGGGAAATGTAAGGAACTAATTATCTCTGCTTTTTGTTTCTTGTTTGCCTAACTAGTATTAAATAGCTTCTGTATGAGCAAAAGTTTTTATTCCAGTCTGTAGAAGAATTTTTCAAAACATGGAAAATAGCAAGTATGTCCTAATAGGCATTCTTATCTCTTTTGGGTCATTTTTCAGAATTACCTACACATCAGTTTTCTTTGGCCCCCTAAATAAAATTTAAGTACCTCATCTCCACTATTTCATATTTCTTTTCATTTTTTTCTTAAGCACTAGCTTAATAAAATATATAATTTATTATTCACCTTGTTTATTACCCATCTACCCTCTCTAGAATAAACGCTCTTACCAAGGACAGAATTTTTCATGGAAGCGTAATTATGTAGAGTACGAGGAGCTCCTCAGCGTTCAGTTGGATGAGTTTTTACAATTGCATGTACCCTTTTCACTCCAAGCAAAACAAAATACAGAGTATTTCCGTGCCCCCAGGAAGTTCCCTTCACCCTCTCCCCTTCAATTTCCCTGCCCCAGAGCAAACTGCCTTCTGATTTTCGTTACCGTGTATTCATTGTGCCTCTTCTTGACTATCAGATCAACGAAATACACTCAATAATGTTTTGTTTCTGGTTTCTTTTCTGGCTCACTGTTTCAGAGATTCATCTCTGTTGCTGCATGTGTCAATAGTATATACATTCTGTTCTTCATGTATTTTTTTGGGCTTAGGCCATTTCTAGTTTTCAAATATCAATGAATATGCTGTAAACTTGCTTATAAAAACCTGTTACATAAAAATGTATCTTGAGTTAAAACACTTAGGAGTGGAGTCACTTGGTCAGTTGTGTTCTGCCCAAAGATTCCACCGGCGTGCTGGAGAACGTAACTTGCTTCCTCTCCACACTAGTGTTTTGGTGTTGTCTGTGGATTTTAGCTGTTCTAGTGAATGTGAAACAATTTCTCTTCTGGTTTTAGTTTTTCATTTCCTTTAAGAATAATTATATTTAGTACATTTTTATGTACAAATTGGTTCTTTGTATAAATTATTCTGTGAGGTATAAAATTTGGTTGCTTATATTTTTTATTGTAAATTAGTAGGAGTTTACATACTCTGCATGTGGGTCCTTAGTCAGAAATGTGTCTTACGACTATTTTCCCAGCTGTGTTGCTTGCCTGTTCATTTTTTGATGGTATCTTTTGACAAGCATAAGTTTCTAATTTTGAAAAGTCCCATTTATCAATTGTTTTTTCATTTTTGGTCAATTTTTTTTTTGTTTGTTTATTTATTTATTTATTTAGGAAACCTTTGCCTATGTAAAGGTTGAAAAGATACTCTCATATATATATATATATATATATATATATATATATATATATATATATATATATCTTTTGATTCTTTGTAGTTCTGGCTTCCGAAGGTTTATGATATATTCCGAGTTGTTTTTCTGTGTGTGTGTGTGTGTGTGTGTGTGTGTGTATGTGTGTGAATGTTAGGTAGTTCATTGATGTTAATTTTTTTCCATCTGAGTATCCAGAACCATTTGTGGAAAACACACTCCTTTGTCTGTTGAATTACTTTGGCATCTTTGCTGAAAATCAATCGACCCTTTTTAGGTAGGTCTACTTTTGGATTTTCTATTCTGTTGCATTGATCTATAGGTCTGTCATTTTATAAATACCACAGCCCTGAATAATGTATCTTTATAGTAAGTCTTGAAAATAGGTGATATATGTCCACTAACTTTTTCTCTTTTTCAAAATTAGTTCACCTGTTTTAGGCCCTATATAGTTCCATATAAATTTTAGGGTAATTTTGTCACATTCTACAGAAAAAGCCTGGTAGGATACTGATTGGCATTGCTATGAGTTTTCATATCATTTTGAGAAAAATGGTCATCTTAATAATATTGTGTCTTCCAGAATATGGACATGGTATTATTTCTTGATTTATTTAGGGTTCATGTAATCATTTTTGGCTGTATTTTGTTGTGTTTACTGTGAAAGTCTTTCATTAGATTTATTCTAAACTATTTCATTGCTAAATTTTTTGTAAATGATAATATTTATTTAAATTCATTTTATAATTGTGTCTTTTCTAGTGTTTAGATATCCAGTGGTTTTTTTTATTGATCTTATATCCTGTGAACTTGTTTATTCATATGCACAATTTGACGAATTTTTGCAATGTTTTCATCAGTGCTGCTTGTTGCTGGCCCCCCTGACCTCTCTTCATCAGTGACGCTTTTTCTCCCCTCAGAAAAGCATTTAATCCATTTGTACACTGCCATCTTCTTCATGGCATTATCCCCATAAACTTGGACTCACATGTCCCCGATTTCACTTCCACTCTTGCCAAGTTTAACAAGAAAGTTAATGTTTGTTTGTTGTTCTAATTCAAACTCTTGACATTCTCACAATGACACACAAGAGCATGCAACAACAATAATAAACGCCACTCAGCAAGACACTGCCACATGAACACAGCTGTGAGACACAGATACAACAAGATTATGACACCTTACCGAGTTGTCTGTACAGTGCTGCCAACATAAACGCACAGTGGCAAGGTTTTTGGTGTTAATTTATTTCTGGGCTCTCCATTATTTTACCTTAGTTTATTTTTCTGATTTTATGCCAGTACCATACTGTTTTAATTACTATTGCTTTATTATATATTTTGAAAATCCTACTTTGAAAATCCTCTCTTTGACTTTGACTTTTGACTATTTGATTATAGTGTGTCTCATTGTGGATGCCTTTGAATTCTCCTTGTATAGGACTTTTAGGCTTCCTGAATCGGGATTTCCATTTCATTTCCTAGGTTGGGAAGTTTTTAGCCATTATTTCTTTGAATAAACTTTCTGGTTCTTTCTCTCTGTCTCTTTTCCTAATGGGACTCCCTTATTGTGTGTATTGCTCTACTTGTACCCCATTAGTCTCTTAGGCTTTACTTACGCTTCTTCCTTCTTTTTTTTCTCCTCTAAATAATCTCCAATGACTTGACTTAGAGATCACTCATCCTTTTGTCTGCTTTATATATTCTGCTACAAATCCCTCTAGTTTTGCTGTTTTTCATTTCAGTTATTATATTCTTCAGCTCCATGACTTCTTTTTGGTGCTCAAGTTTTCTGTTTCCTTGTTGAAATGCTCAATTTTCACATGCATTGTTTTTCTACATTTGGTGAGCATCTTTATGATGGATATTTTTGAATTCTCTAGTAGGTAAATCATATGTTTACATTTTGTAGAGTTAGATTCTGGAGACATTTTTCCTTTGTTTGGAAAATATCTCTGTCTGCTTCTATTGACTTTTCCATCGTTTTTCTTCTTTGCATGTTTTTTTAATTTTTATGACTGACATTATGAATAAAATAACAGTAGAGAGTATAGCTCCTATTTTTTTATATTTATTCTCAGAACCGGGTACGCTCTGGTATGTTAGGCCACTATTATAGATGACTGAATCAGTATAATTAGGCAAATATTGGGTTGTGGTACAGCTTTATTTAGATTCTGTTCATTGCTGTCTTCAAACATTTTAGGAATGGGAGCAGGATGTTGCTCTCAGCAGGTTTGGGGAATCTGTGCATGGATGAGATTATGGTGATCTCTGTAAGCTATGATCTAGTTTCCAGCTTTTTTATCTGACAAGTCTTCTTCATTCTCCATCTCTTCATTGTTTTCTTCATCTTAACGGATTTCTGTCTATCCTACTACCTCTCCCAAACCTTTGAAGGGTCATTGTAGGACTGATGTACCCTAGAGGTATTTCTCTCAACATTTTTGCCCCGCCCTAAGCTCTCAGAATGGCACTGCAGTGTTTTCCACAGAGTCCTGGAGTACCTTGGAAGTCTTTTTCTCCACCACCCTAATCCCTCCCCACCCACCACCTACCCCCAGCTTCTAGAAGGCTAGTACCATGTACCTGATGAAGGTGCAGAGCACTCTGGAAATAATGATCAGATCTCTGAAGGAAGAGATTTTTACCTGACTTACTTACTGCCTTGCATATAATAGGCACCCAATAAATACGTGTTTAATGAATATAAATCTTGTCCTTTCAGATTTCAGTATCAGTAGGACAAAAGGCCAGATAACAGAGGCTATTCATGCAATACGTGTTCTATTCTCTAAGAAAATTAATGAAGTTATGAAAGAACTCTTCATTAGGCTTTTTAGGCTTGTAATCAAATGTTTTGTGATGTGCCCTCCCTTTTTGTTCACGCAAACCACGGAGTCTCACAAAAAGAAGGGACATACAGAATTGTTTTTTAATTGTTCTTCTGAATGGATTTTCTCAGGTGTGGGATACCACATCGTCATGGTGAAGGAACCTCACTGTAATGTTGAAGAAATCTCCAAATTGATTTACTACTACGTACCATCAGCCACCTTGGAGAAGAACGTTAGAAATGAATTATCTTTTATTCTACCCAAAGAGTACACACACAGGTATGGATTAAGTGAGTGCTAAAGGTTGCTTTCCCTGGTTTCTTCAGGCTTAGCAAGTAGAGTTGAACAAGTCAAAACGCTAATCAAAGCTGCCACTTGCACTGAAGAGAGAGGTGCCACCTTGTGGCTACAGTATCCTGTTTTGGTTTTGGTTTTGTCTTTTGTTAAATTTATTGGGGTGACATTGGTTAGAAAAAATTACATAGGTTCCAGGTGTATAATTCTACAGTACATCGTCTGTGTGTTATGTTATGTGTTCATCACCCAGACTCAGTTCTTTTTCCATCACCATAGATTTGTGTCCCTGTCTCTTCTCTCCTCCCCCTCCCCCTTACCCTCAGATAACCACTAACCACTAAACTGTTGACTGTGTCCATGAGCTTTTGTCTCTTTGTTGCTTTCAGCTTTGTGTTCCACATGTGAGTGAAAGCATGTGATTCTTGGTTTTTTTATGTCTAGCTTTGCATGATGGTCTCAGGGTCCATCTGTGTTATCATAATTGGCCCAATTTCATCTTTTCTTATGGCTGAGTAATATTCCATTGTGTACATGTACCACAACTTCTTTAGCCAGTTATCTATCAGAGGACATTTGGGCTGTTTCGATAACTTGACCACCGTGAATAATGCTGCTGTGAATATTGGGGTACATATGTCTGTGCAGACTAGGGTGTTCAAATTTGGGGGGGTAGATACCCAGAAGTGAAATTGCCTCGTTAGTGATCATTGATGGTGTGTTGTTGGTAGAGTGAAGTGAATGGAAACATTAAGATAATGAGAGGAAAAAAATGTCATTAGTGGTAGTTCTTGAAGCCAGGGAGAAAAGAACCCAGAGGAAATGGGCAGTTTTATTGCACTAGTTAGCCAAGTTACTCTTCAAAGGGAGTGACAGAGATAATAACTTTACCTGAGATAACCATCCTAAAAAATTGAAAAGGAAGCGAAGAGCACTCGTCAATGAGTTTCAGCATATGATAGCTTCATCTTCTTGTCATGTACAAGGACGTGCTTGCTTTGGTATTCCCTGGAGTCAAGCCAGTTATCGTAACCAAGAAGAATATGAAGGACTTCAACTTCTCCTTTTCTAGTGGAGAGAGAATGTATCCAAAAGAAGATGAAGAAGGCGAAGCGACTGCATTGTTTGTGCTTAGTAGCCTGCGAGTTACCAAGAACCAGCACCATGAAGCAAGATGATCAGGCAGCAGCAGAGAAACGAGGCCCTCATCGTAAGCTAGACGGAAAGAGTGAAAGACCCTGGGAAATTGGGAGAATAATTCTGGATCCGTGTTCTTAGAGATCCATGGTCGTTGACTCATTCAGCAGCGGCAGGAGTTGTGATCCAGGTGAAGCTGTACATTCTCTCTGGAGACAAAGACGAAGCACCTGTTTAAATCTATCACACTGTCTGCCTATGCCTATCCTCATTCATATGGACACAAATGACATTCTCAAAAGAATGTCTAAAAAAGGAAAGTATTCGGAAGCAGGTGATGTTTTATCGTGTACTTATCATTATCTTCTTGGTGTTTTATTGTATCACTGCATTTGGAAGCCATGATGTTAATTGTATCTCCTTACCAATCACTTGATGTTAATTACATCTCCTCACCAGTCATTTGTAGGACAGAAAAAGGAGGAAGATCCCAGAGGTGAGTAACTAATTGTAGGTTGCTGCGCCATAAATCCAGATTTGGAATGATAGACTCACTAGAAAATAAAATGAAAATCATGAAGTTAGGAATGTCTTCTTTCTAACAGGGAGAGTTTTAAACTCAAAAATAGGAAGAAGAAAATATAAGAAAAAGAAATACCTGTGGATCCAGTTATTTCTGTGTATAATATGAAAAGGCTGAAATGGTTAAATTCTTGGTGATCTGCATTCCAGCTAAATTTTCAGTAGTTAATGCTAATTGAGCACTTGCTTTTTGCCAGATATTGTTCTACTGTACATTTATTTACCTTAATAAATGATAGGGAAGAGAAAAAATCATTTTCGTTGCCTATACCTATATTCTGATTCATTGAAAGTATCTTATCCAGAAAGTGATCTTGAAATTTTAAAACAATGTTGTAACTTGTTTTGTTGTAACTTGTAAAATGTTGCTGAGACTTGGAAGGAAAGTCAAGTTTACAATAATGGCAGTGGAATGACATGCAGCATTCCAAAAAATAGACAGAGGCAGGAAATGATTATGAGCATTGAAGTGAAGAATGATCTACATTTTCCCCACTGCCAAGGGGCAATTAGTTTAGGATAAACATATGTAAATAAGAAATCCTTCTGCTTTGGTGCTAGCGTCTTCTCCTTGCTCTCCCCCTCCCCCGTTCCCATTCCCATTCCTGTTCTTATTCTTATTTTTACTTTTATTCTTCTCTAGCTTCGAAGCTCTGTTTACCGATCTGGAAAAGAGACGGAGAGACCTGGGCATAGCTGGCTTTGGCGCCTCCATCACAACCATGGAGGAGGTCTTCTTTAGGTGAGCAGCATGCATAGGGACAATGAGAACACTGCTGGGGGCAGAGGACCTCGTCTTCGTCCCCTTTGTAAACTTACCACATTTCCAGATTCACTCATTTAAAAGGTGAAAGTGGTGGGACCTGAAACTTCTTTTATCATAGGAGCATTGAAAAAAAAAACCCCATTACCACCATCATTTTATAAAGGTCTGAATTAGACTTTAATCTGTGACCTCAGTGACTTCCACCTACCGAAACAGTCACCGCACTGCCCTTGTCTCTGTCACTTCACTGCGGTCTGGCAGCAGTCCTATGACTACTTGGGGACCACAGCTCTACCATAGTGACCACACTGCTGCCAGTCAGTAAGCAAACCAGGGAGCTTCTGGGGTGGGCGCTGTGATTAGTTTGCTTCAAGCAAGGTATGTTGGGATAAAGTTGAAATGAACGACATGGCCTTCTTTTTTTTTAATATAGCGTCAGTAATATGGAATATTCACAAACAGATGTCCTACCTACCCAACCTCGACCTCCCTCTCTGATGAATGAAGTCTTAGTCAAGAACCAGACTAGGAGTGTGTCCAGAAATGAGACAGCAGATTCTCCTGCCGCGAACGAAGGCCCCACCATCGTGTTCAATACTGGGGTAGGCACCTTTGCTGAGACACCTGATATGTGTGTGTCCGGAGCACGAGAGGAACGTTTTTTTAAAACACTTAAACAATAACAGTATGGGATTCTCAGCCACTGCAAACCCAAACAGCTAGGAAGCAGCCTCACTAACTTCCTAACGCAGAAGTAAGGAATTCTAGACAAAGATCTCTGCTGTTATTCTCACTGTTAGTTCTCGGTTCTTTTTATTTTTCCTATTTTAGAATGCTTTTTTTCTTTTTCAAATTGATAACCCAGGAATTCCTTAGTTCATTGAAGCTGGAGTGAGCTGCAGTGAACATGATTCTTCATAATCAAGGATGCACAATATTTGAAGTTTTCGCAGTGCAATTGATATCACATAAGCAATTGTTCCCTAGTCAGTTAGATCCTCCGCATTTCTTTACCTTCTCATTATCGATCCCTCCTACAAAACACCCTGGTCTTCTTGGCCATCAGAAGCCTGAAGAAGATCATCTTGTTGAGATTTTAAGTATGTTATGTCCATAGCCATAACTTAAACATTTTGTTTCATACCTGGAGCAGAGGTCAGCACTCTTTATGTAAATACTTTATGTGTTGTGGGGCGTACGGTCTCGAGGGCACTCACGAGCCCTGTCATTGTAGCACAAAGCAACCATAGACAACACAGAAAGGAACGGTAGAGCTGTGCGGAGCCCTGCCTTGGCGAACAAGACTGACTGTACTCTTGTGTGGTGTCAGGCTATGTTTAGATTCTGTTCCACGTGTTCGTGGATATAAACTTTACGTGTCTCCTACCATGAAATTCTGGTGCGGCCACCTCAGTTCATCATGAATGGCCTGCGGAGCGCCACGCATTCTGTAATGTTGTTTCTCTCTCTGCTTTCCTTAGTGCCCCCTCTACCGGCAGCAGCTCTGGGCCATGCTCGTCAAAAGGGCACTGTTCAGTTGGCGCAATTGGAAACTGCTTTTGCTGCAGATCCTGGCACTGCTGGGCTCCCTTACCTTCCTCTCAGAGGCCGAGAGGTTTTTACGTAATGGTAATGATGACAAGGCCAGACAGATGGATCTGAGTCAGTACGGTCAAACCATCGTGCCTTTATCTGTTTCTGGAAATTCTAATTTGACTTCGATCTTCTTAAAACATCTTAAGAGTCTGCTAGAGTCCAACAGACACACGCTGAAAGAGGTGCACGGTAAGTACGGCTTGCTGAGACACACGCCTGCCCTCAGATGACCGACTGGCTGGGTGACTTGTAAAGCAGGATCTTGACCGAATATCCTGCTTCCCACCTGCTCCGTCCTTCCCCCGTTGTGCTACCAGTTTTATGGAGGCAGCTCAGCTAGAAATCCCTCTTTGAGGCTGTAGCCTCAAAGTGTTCATTGTTAGTGGAGGCACTTGGGCTAGTGTGATAGTTGGATGGTGGGTTGGTGGGTTGGTTTCTTTTAAGAAACAACCAGACTATTCTCCAGAGTGGCCGTGCCCTTTTCCATTCCGACCAGCAAGGCGCCAGTGATCCAGTGTTTGTCTCTATTTTTATTTCTGTTTTAGCCGTTCTGATAGCGCCACAGTAATACTTCATCGTTGTTTCTGTGTGCTTTTCCCGTCTGCACGTTGGCATCACGTGCTCATTTGCGACCTACATGTCACCCTCCCTGAAGTGTCTGTCCGTTCCTTTTCCTCCTTGCACAAGTGCTTGGTATTTTCTTTCACCGTTCACTTGTGAGAGATCTTCCTACATCTTCTTTCACACTGTCAGCTGTCTTTTCATCAATCTTACTGGGTTTTATAGGACACAAGTTCTATTTTGATGAAGTCACAATTCATTCGTGTTTTTTTCTTTTATGGATTGTGTGTTTTGTGTCAAGTTTGAAACTCTTTGCATAGCCCTAGATCCCGAAGATTTTCTTCTAAAAGTTTTATAATTTTACACTTTAACGTTTGTGATCCATTTTGCATTAATTTCAGTATAAAGTGTAAGATGTGCATCAGGGTTAAATTTTGTCTGTGGTTATCCAGTTGTCCAGCAACATTTGTTAAGTGACGAAATCCATTTAATTATTTTGCACCTTTATCAAAAATGAGTCGGGCATATGTGGATCAATTTTGGGGTTCCTTTATTTTACTCCATTAATCTATTACTTCACTAATACTGTGCTTAAAATATGACAACCTGATTTCTCCTAGTTTATTCTTGTTTTTCAAAATTGTTTAATTCCTTTAATTTTTCATATATATTTTACAATAAGCTTGTCTCTACCTATAAAAAAAGTTGACATTTTTATAATGATTGGATTAAATCTGTGTATCAATTTGTGGAGAATTGATATCTTCACTGTGCTGGGTTTTCCAATCCATGAAAACAATATGTGCCGCCATTTAATTAGAATTTTTTTATTTCATCAGTGTTGAATACTTTTCATCATGTGAGTCCTATAGTGTTCTCTTAAATTTACAGTCAAGTATTTCATTTTTAAGTGATTATAAATAGTATTGTATTTTTTATTTTAGTATCCATCTATTAATTCTAGTGTATAAAAAACAATCGATTTTTTGTAAGTTGATATTGTGTCCTGTAATCTTGATGAACTCATTTATAAGTTCTAGAAACGTTTTGTTGATTTCCTTGAGATTTTCCACATAAACAGTACTGTATTCTGCAACTGAAAGCGGTTTTATGTCTTCATTTATGATGTGTATGCCTGTTGTTTCCTATTATGGTTTATTGCACTGCACAGAGCCTCCAGAGTAGTGACATTGTTTCCCTGTTCCCAGTTTCAGGGGGAAAGTATGTGGTTTTTCACCATTAAGTATAATGTCAGCTTAGGCATTTTGTAGATGTTCTAAATAAAGTTGAGGAGGTTCAGCTCTCTTCTTATTTTCTCAGTTCTCATCGTGAATGAGTATTGAGTTTTGCCACATTTTTTTCCCCTGCGTATTTTGATGTGATTATGTTATTTTTCTTCTTCAGCCTATTAATGTGGTAGATGACATTGGTTGATTTTTAAATATGGAATCAGCATTGCATCCCTGGAATAGACCCTACTTGGTCATGGTGTGTAATTGGTTTTTTGTTTTGTTTTTTTATATTGCTGAGTATTATTTGCAAATATTTTGATAAGGAATTTTACATCTTTATTCATGAAGGATATTCATCTGTAATTTCCTTTTTTTGTACGGCCTTTGTATGGTTTTGCTCTCAGGGTATTAGTAACTTCATAAAATGAATTGGAAAATGTTACCCCCTCTTCTGTTTTCTGAAACATATTGTGTATAATTAGTGTTTGATTTTTCCTTAATTACTTCGTGCAATTATCCAGTAACAAAGCCAGGCCTGGAGATATATTTTGAGGATAATTTTTCATTTATAAATTAAATTTCCATAATAGTTATAATTATTCGGATGATCTGTATCACATTGGGTGAGTTATTGTAGTTTGTGTGTGTTGAGAAACTACTCCGTTTCATGCTCATTGTCAAGCTTATGTGTGTAGAGTTGAAAGTATACCCTTATCGTCCTTTTGATGTCTCAGGATCAGTAGTGCTTTCCCGTGTCATTCCTAATTTTGTTTAAGACAGATAATTAAGTTTCAAGAGCGCATACTCTGTGTTTTCCCAGTAAAGTAGTAGTTTGGGTTACAGGCTGTGATGTGAGAGGGCTTGGAATTTGATAATGCAATAGAGTGCTTGAGGGGAAAGCAAATGTTTGAAATAATCATCATGAGAAAATTGAAAAGGGTAAGAACCAAATAAAATTATCTATTCTTCTTCTCCACCATACGAGGTCTCACAATTAAGTTCACAAACCTGCCACCATGCACTTATATTGGCAGCACTGTACAAACAGCTCGGTGAGGTCATAATGTTGGCATATCCATGTCTCACAGCTGTGTTCATGTTGACGTGTGGCGGTGTCTTGCTGAGTGGCATTCATTATTGTTGTTGCATGTTTTTGTGTGCTGTCGTGAGAATGGCAGAGCTTGAATTAGAGCAATGAACAAATATTAAATTTCCTGTTAAACTTGGCAAGAGTGGAAGTGAAATCAGGGACATGTTAGTCTAAGTTTACGGGGATAATGCCGTGAAGAAAATAGCAGTGTACAAATGGATTCAACATTTTTTTGAGGGGAGAGAAAGCATCACTGATGAAGAGAGGTCAGGGCAGCCAGTAACGAGCAGAACTGACGAAAACATTGCAAAAATTTGTCAGATTGTCAGCTGGCTGTGAGAAGCACAGCAGACCGAGTGAACATCTATAGAGAAACAGGAAAATCTCAACTGAAAATCTTGGCGTGAGAAAGGTGTGTGCAAACATGGTCCCAAAGGAGCTCACCAATGAGCAAAAGCAAAGGAGGGTCAAAATGTGCCAAGACCTCTTGGAGAGGCAAGACTGTGATTTGGGCCGTGTTATCACTGGTGATGACACATGGGGGTACCAATACAACAAAGCACATCGTCCGAGTGCACGATGGAAGTCAGCCAATTCTCCACAACCAAAAAAGTTCTATCAGTCCAAATCAAGAGTCAAAACAATGTTGCCAGCCTTTTTTGATATCAGAGTAATTGTTCACTATGATTTTGTACCAACTGTACAAACAGTCAACCAAGTTTACTATTTGGAAGTGCTGAAAAGGCTGCATGAAAAAAATTAGACGAAAATGACCTGAACTTTTCACCAACTCATGGCTCTTGCATCACGACAATGCACCAGCTCACACAGTACTGTCTGTGAGGGCATTTTTAGCCAGTACACACATAACTATATTGGAACACCCTCCCTATTCACCTGATCTGGCCCCTGATGACTTTTATCTTTACCCAAAGATAAAGGAAATATTGAAAGGAAGACATTTTGATGACGTTCAGGACATCAAGGGTAATACAATGACAGCTCTGATGGCCATTCCAGAAAAAGAGTTCCAAAATTGCTTTGAAGGGTGGACTAGGTGCTGGCATTGGTGCATAGCTTCCCAAGGGGACCACTTCAAAGGTGACCATAGTATATTCAGCGATGAGGTATATATCGCACTTTTTCTAGGGCAAGTTCAGAAACTTATTTGTCAAACCTGCTATATTATAGATGATCTGTATTGTGGCTAAACTGACTAACATATTTTTCTCATCCTAGGTGACCTACTAAAATACTTGATGGAAAATGAAGATTGTATCCACTTATGCATTGTTGCCTTTTCCATTGAGGTGAAGACAAATGAAATAGTATTTACTGCTCTGTTCAACAATCAGGCCTACCACTCACCATCCCTGGCCCTGGCAATGTTAGACAACATTCTTTTCATGTCAGTTTGTGGTCCTGATGCTTCCTTAACTGTCTCCAATAAACCTCAGCCACACTCGGTGGACAATGAACACAGTAAAATGTATGTCGCTGTTTTCATTAGAATAGAATTTGACACTTTACATGCATTTCTCCTACTCTTATCTGATTATGATTAAGACATAGTTATTGATAGAATTTTGTATTTTCTGCTGTGTTGATTTTTTTTGTATATCCACTTTTGTTCCTTCTTCTGTAGGTTGTCAGATGGACACCAGGTGGCCCTAAATATACATTTTGGCATGGCTATTTTGATCAGTGGCTTTTGTCTCCTGACAGTGACTGAGAGAGTCTCTAAGGCAAAGCACATCCAATTTATGAGTGGGGTCCACGTCCTCGCATACTGGCTGTCTGCTCTTCTGTGGGACCTCATCATTTTCTTCGTCACCTGCTGCTTACTCCTCGTGAGTGCTCGACACTTTTTCTCGAGGCCTCATTTTCCTTCTGTACCCCATGGAAAATTCCTGTTCTCCAGTTACGTCATAAACCTCTCTGTGCCTTTGGTCTTTATCTTAGAAAACACTTCGCAAAAGTCTCGTGGTAGAAACTTCCTCTTTCACATTTCCTTCATTGGGGGAAAATAACTTTTCTTTGCAAAAACACAAAGACCACTCATGGACTAGTTTCCCATTTGCATTCTCATCAGATTATACTGACGCCCAAAACCTCACTAAAGGTGGAAAGTGTAATGAGAGGTACTTATACCCTTGTTACGTACAGACATGGTAGTGTGCTCACTGCCCGGTCTGGTATGGTTTTGTCCTCTGCGAGACCTTCTACACCAGGCACGTCCAACCTGCGGCCCAGGACGGCTTTGAATGTGGCCCAACACAAATTCTTAAAACGTGATGAGATTTTTTGCGACTTTTTTTTTTAGCTCTTCACCTGTTGTTCAAGTGAGTGTATTTTATGTGTGGCTCACGACAATTGTTCTTCCATTGTGGCCCAGGGAAGCTGAATGGTTGGACAGCCCTGTTCTATACTGTTGGCAACTTTTCTCCCAGTCTTTATCAGTTTATTTCTAAAGATTTTATTGAACACATGCTCTTGTCCAGACACTGTCCTGGGATTCCATGTGTGCTTTGCCTATATCTAAATTTTATCTCCACATCCTCTTCCTACTGGAGTTCCTAACCAAAGGAGCTGTATGCAAGATGACTGTTTTCAAGTTAATCTAGTGCTCACTGATTGTCCCAATCCTGAACCTATGGAAGGAAGTGCACTGGAGACCTCATCATAGGCTGGAAGCTAAGTGAGATACACTGTTCCCACCCCAAAATCACACCCCAAATTCTTAAAAGTATGAATTAGTCATTTTCTATACAAGGGACTACACAATCACATCTCCTTCCCTCCTGTCTCCCTCTGCTCATCTCCTGAATTCCTTTCCATTTATTAGGATGAGTGGGAGAAAGCATGCTTCTTTGTTTATGAATTTGAAAAAATCCACTGTTGTAAGTAGAAAAAAATAAAAGTGAATTATGGTACTTCTGCTCTCTGGACTGTCCTCTGGTGTATAAGAGGTGGGTAGGGCTTTTTTTTTTTAAGAGGCAGAATGATGTGATTAATGACTACGTCTATGCTAAATAAAGATAGAAATTGCTCTTTTCTTCTCTAAATGTCCTGGTGTGAATTATTTTTGCACTTTCATTCACTTGCCTGTATCTCTGTTCCCTCTGTTCCAGGGAGTGTTCAAATACTGCCAGCTGGATGTGTATCTCGCCGATTACCATTTCCTGGACACCATGCTGATCTTCATGCTGTACGGCTGGTCCACCATCCCCCTTGTGTACCTGCTGAGCTTCCTGTTCACTAAAAGCACTTCCGCCTACATCAAACTTGTGCTGTTCAACTACCTCACAGGCATTTTCAGCCTCCTCGTAGATGCCATATTAGAATTCGGTAAGCGCGAGGGCTCCACAATGTCTCCTTTTCCGGATCGCAGAAGTAAATGAGTAAATAGAAATGGACTGAGTATATATAGTTACATTCCAGCTTTTGGGGAAATCCTGAACTTGTTGTGAGTCGATCAAAATTACTTTGAGTGCCCGCAATGTCCTGGTGTGTGAGAGCTGGGATCTGCGTATTGAAGCGATGGGACCGAACCTGAGCTCTGGGTCCTTTGACAAGAGTCCTCTCTAGCCTCACATCCTGCAGCTCTACACCAAGACTTAGGGAATCTGTTCTGTACACAGATTTGGAAAGTTCAGGCCCCAAGACTCATTCGTCAGAGAGAGAGAGACAGAGGATGGATGAATGGGAGCAAAAGAGCAGCTCCCTTCTTAGAAGGGCCGGCCTCAGGAAGTCAGAATTAAGTTATATGTCAAATACACTAAATCCTTATTATTTTAAAAATAGTGTTCCTTGATGATGTGGCACTTTGTAGTCATGAGAGGGGAGAATGAAGAGGAATCTTGAGGTCTTGAGAGAGGCCAGCAGTTTTTGTTCAGGAAAGGTTTCATGGTGTGGGTCGTCTTCCCGGAGTTAATGGAAAAGCAAAGACCCTGAGCACCCAAACAAGGTTTCCCAGAAAGAGGAGCAACTCCATATGCATCGGACACACTGACAGCTGAGTTGGCTTCCCTTCCTGCCAGGCCTGCTTTCTGCATGGTTCTTGCATTTGTATCTCCTCAGTGTCCTCTGACTTTGAGATTTGGGGTGACACTCACTAAACTGACCATCATTATTCATATGTGGAGTCCTTACAAGGGACTCTAGTCACACCTTGGTTGAATCTTAGCATGAGTGTGAAGTGGCTTCCGCCTTCCATCCCTGCATGCCTCCCTGTTGCCGTACGGCTCCCCACACACGGGCTTCCAGCCTTGTCCCTTAGCCCTTCTCCTCTCGTAAAAGAATGAATATTTCCGACGAGCAAGACTTAAGCCTCTGGGTAGCAGACCAAAAAAAAAAGAAAGAAAAAAGGACTTGTAAGAGATAACGGCTTAGCGCTCATTCTCAAAGAAACCCCCTAATCGTGGACAGCAAATGTGTCTGCGTTTTGCTCAGCTCTCCGTAGAGAAGTACTGTGATCTGTGGCGAAGACTCACCGGAAAGCACTTGAGTTTGTGAGCCCTAACCCAGAATGAAATGATCATTTAAGGAACCAGAGAGGAGTGGCTGTGGCAGGATAAGAATAAGAAGAAATTACTGTTTTAGAAGGTTTAAAAATCATTTTGAGGGGAGGACCAGGTGGCAAAGAGTCATGGAGTGTGAGGACAAAAAAAGAAGCCAGTAGATTTGGCAATTAGAATGTCTTAAGGAGACTTCCACTTCTCAGCAGCAGAACAAACACTGTTAATGATGCTCTGCCCAAAATAATGAACTGAGAAGTCAGTATGAAGTTGACAGACACCAACAATACAGTGAAAGTACATGTCTGTGAAGGTAGGCAGGCATTAAAGGGAGCTTTGACATGTGGTTATGGACAGAATCTGGTGACTTTACTTTTACATTTTAATAAGTTGTGAAGAATGCAGAGGTCAGAATAAAAGCACTGAAGTATGTACAACAAAGGTTTAGTAGCTTCCTTTCTAAAACTGAAAGTGAAAGAGCTATGTCTTCATTATAAGGGTGAACAAAATTTAACTAATGCCACAATGGGACACAAAGGAAATTTACAGAGTTTGAATTTGGCACTAGAATAAGGAATAGTAATTTACGTTTGGAATTTGTAACTACATGCAAATACTGATAGCGGTTTGCTTCCTGAAATCATAGTATATATGTAAGCCAAAAAACGTAACCTGATTGTTTATTTTAAATAAGTTCAGGTGGTATAGTGGCTTAAGGCTTCGGCGCTGGTGCTGTCAACACTGCGACCTGGATTCGATTCCCAGCCAGGGAACTACCCACACACTACAAAAAAAACAAAAAATGAAAACATAAATAAATAAATAAGTTCAGTTGATTGTGCCCCCAAATGAGTGGCAAAGGTATACACGACACCCAGACTTCAAACTATTCCCACAGTTAAATTATCTCGAGAATTTGAGATTAAGTTAAAAGAACAAAGAAGAAAAGAAAAGAAACAGGCCTTATGAACAGGTGCTAGCAGAAACCACAAAAAAAGAAGAGTAAGAATTAGACCTGCAAAAGTTAAGATTTGGGAATTTTTAAAACAATATAAAATGTGTATTTAAAAAATATTTCAATAGTAACAGAGTCTCAGGTATATGAGCAAATAATAGAATATATAATAGAATATATATATTACATATATACGTACTATCTATATATATATTGCATATATGCATTATAAATACACATATAGAGAGAACAAGTAGATTTGAAAAAGATCCAGCTATGATCTTGAAAAATGAAAAGAACAATAATTTAAATTATGAACTCAATAGTAGTATTAGAATATTACACACAATTGAAACAGTTGAAAAGAGAACTGGTGGTTAACAATGGATACAAAAGAAACTTACTTAATGTACCTATGAGATAACAAGATGACAAATATTAAATGTTAAAAGCCATGGAGCATAGAGTGACAAGTTCCAATATATTGGTAAAGAAAGAAATAATAGAAAGAAGAAGTAGTCTTAGAAAGATAGTGCCTGAGAAGTCCCAGAATTGTTCAAAGTCAGAAATCCTCAGTTTCAGAAAACCCACTGAATCACTTGAAAAAATTCTTCACCTAAACACATCATCATGGAAATTCAGAATACCAATGCTAAAAAGATCTTTGAAGCAGCCGGAGGGAAAGGTTAAGCAGGCATGTTTAAATATCCAGGGTAACCACTAAAGGAATATTTTTATTTTTATTTTTATTTTTTTATTTTTTGCTTTGTTTGTTTGTTTGTTTGTTTGTTTTTTGTTATCTGGGTAGCTCCCTGACTGGGAATTGAACCCAGGCCGCAGCGCTGACAGCACCGACAGCACCAACACCAAAGCCTTAAGCCACTACACCATCAGGGAACTGCCCTAAAGGAATATATTTTTTTTTAAAGTATCATTTCCAAAACACATTAAGTAAGCAATGAAGAAGGGAGAAAAAAATCACATCCAAAAGACAAGAGAATGGAGATAAAGATGAAGTAGAAAAATAATAAATAGCGAAGTGATGTGATGATAATAAGCCCAAATATACCCATCATAAAAATAAATAGCAACAACAACAAGCTCATTCAATAAATGACAGATTGCTATTTTAGATAACCTTCTCCAATTCTAGCATGCTGTTTTATAGAATACACTGTTAAAAAATAAAGGGACAGATACAGAAAATACAGGTATGGAAAAAGATATATCAAAGAAATGCTCACAAAAATAAACTGGAGTGGCTATTCTGATTTCAGAAAAAAAATACATTCTTTAAGATAAAAAGTCCTACTAGACATAAAGAGGGTCACTGCATGACAGCAGATTCAATTGCACACGAAGTTGTAACATTTTTAAATTTTTACTTACCTAGTATTCTAGAAGTATATTCAGTCAAAATTTCCAGAGCTACTTGAAGTAGTAGGCAAACCATACAACATAATAGAAAGAGATTCTAGCATACTTCTTTTGTAACTAAGGTATTATGCAGGGGGGAAAATTCAAAATGATATCTGAATAATGCAATAATATACTTGAGTTAATGGGCATACAGAGAACATGGAATGTCAAACACGTTTTTAAATACTCATGGAGTCTACAAAAACTGACCAGATGATATACCATAAAGACCAATATATGACACATTCATTGCCCTTTTGCAATTAAATTAGAAATCAGAAACAAAAAGGTAGCTAGGAAAACAAAATTGGGAATTTTTAAAACACATTTTTAAATA
Source organism: Lyroderma lyra (assembly GCA_004026885.1). Lineage (NCBI taxonomy): Eukaryota > Metazoa > Chordata > Mammalia > Chiroptera > Megadermatidae > Lyroderma > Lyroderma lyra. The sequence goes on from PVJL010006498.1 coordinate 71,110, forward strand.
ATTAATGGGCCAAAGACTGAATCATAACATAAATTAGAAAATATTTAGAACTGAAGAATAACATATATACTCTTAGCTAAAAAGATATTTTGTAGCTTTAACCACCAACATGATAAAGGCTAAAATTTAACTAACCAACTTAATAAGTTAGAAAAATAATAGCATAATAAACACAAAGAAAGTAGAAGTAATGAACAAATAAGAGCAAAAATTAGTGCCAGTTGTTGTATCTGTTTAAATGGCCAATACCCAGAATTCTTTAATCTGGATTAATTATTTGTCTCTATATCCAGTTAAAATCTACTTGGGACAGACTTGCCATGGCTTTGGCACTTGATGTTTCGCTGCTTGGTCATCTTTCTTTGCTCAATGTGTCTAATATGAACTTTGTGTTTAATTTAGCCTTTTATCTGTCCCCACCATGAATTCATTACCAAAATTCTACAATGGCAATTTATAAATTAAACATGTTCATATTTCTAGGAATTTAGTCTCTAATTTATTCACCTTAACTGAATTCTTTGGGGAAAGATCAGCCACCTGTCATCTGGTTTCTTTGAAGATGTTTCTACTCTCAAATACATCATGATATCCTTACCTGCTCCTTACTGTTGAATTCTAGGCTGTATCTCCTATCTTTAACTTCCTTACTTGACCAATTAGGTTTGGAAATGTGAAAAATAGACAGTAGTGGTTTCCTGTTGATATCAGGTGCCAGGGAGACTTACCATGTGGACACCCACCTCACCAAAAAGACTTTATCAGAACCCTGCAATTATCAACACAAACGGTCATCAGGTCATCAGTGATCAATCGGAACCAAATGACTGGGGAGTCATTCTTGTTCTTCAGATGTAATCGTCTGGTTTCTAATTCCCTTGGCTTGGCTTGATCATAGCTTGGAGGGTTTCTGTTTGTTTGTTTGATTGATTGATTGATTGATTGATTGTTTTTTGGGGGTAGTTCCCTGGCTGGGAATTGAACTCAGGCCCCGGTCTTGAGAGCGCCAAAGCCTAGCCACTGCACCACCAGGGAACCCCAGCTTGGAGGGTTTGTTGTTCTGCGGACAGTTCATTTCCTATCATGAAACCTAATCTTACCATGTTTTTAGGAGTTCAGCATAGCATGTCAGATGCCACCAGAGCCTTCATACTTAAATCATTGCTGCTCTTTCCCAATTACAACCTGGTGAAGTGCATCACTGACTATTCTGCCTTCTACCAGAGGAAGAAAGGGTGCTCCTTACCAAAAGCTGCTGCCTACTTGTGTGGTGATAAAGCAAGTAAGTGTCTTGGGGGCCCCTGCTAAGTCTCTAGGAAATTAGTCTCAGGTTCAGCCCATGAGACATGGGGGGAGTCTGCTCTTACCTGCAAGGAGAGAGTCCAGACACATGTTCCAGAGGTCATTTTAAAGGCTGGGGAAAAGCCTTTGTAAATACAACAGAGTCTCAAAAGCAAATTTAGAGTGTCATCAGATATAGAACTAGGAGCTACTAATAACCAACCACCTAGCATCACCTGTGGAAGCGTCATTTTTCAATTGTTCGTTGCTGTTAAAAGGAATACAGTTGAAAGAGTTCAGTTTTTGTGTATTGAACTTAATTATTACACTAATTTTAATAATTTACGTGTAGATTAGTTTTCATTTTCACAGCAGCTGCTAATAGTGTTATTTCTTTTCCAGTCCGTACACATTTATTCTTGTCCTTGACTTACTCCTTTGTCGGGCACCTATGTTCAGATTGACTCACAATGGTGATAGCAGATGTCTAGTTTCATTCCACCTTTAGAGGGGGCATTGTTCACTGGGATGGACCATGAGCCCTGTTTGACACGGCTTTTATGGGCCAAAACTGTGGTTCAAAGGGATCTCAGTTCCTGAGGTGAAGGAATTCCTTTCTATCCCCTGTTTGGTAAGAGTTGTTTTGTTGTCATTGTTGCTGCTGCTATTGTTTGTTTTTTTATCATGAGTAATTGTTCAGTTTTACTGGATGCTTTTTACTGCTTCTGTGGAGATGGACAAATGTATTTTTCTTCTTTGTTTGACTGAATTACATATTTACTTTATTGAATTGTGTGGTAAATTATATAGATTAAATTTGTAATGTTAAATAATCCATTAAATGATAAACTGAATAGTACATGGACACTGGTTTTTGGAGAGTTTTCTAATTATTGATCATGTTTCTTTAATAAAGGTAGAATTATTTGAGTAGCCTATTAATAATTTGGGGAAAGGAATTAATAGAGTTTTTGTAGGATCATTTCATTTTACCTAAATTTTCAAACATTGGAATAAATGTATTCGTAATATATTAAAGTATTTTTAACATATGTAAGTTCTATAGTGAAATCCCCATTTATATTTATGGTATTGCTCATTTTTTTCCATTTCTTTTTTTCATATCTTACTAGAAGTTTATCAACTATATTAGTCTTTTTTAAAAAATAAGATTTCACAGTTATTAATTCTCTCTATTGTATGTTTTTTTTCCTAACTTATTGATTGATGTTCTTTATTGTCTTCCACGGTCTCCATTTTGGGAGATTAAGTTTGTAGCATCATCAAGATGAGTCTTAAATCATTTATTGTCAGCCTGTTTTCTTCTCACAACTACGATATATCTCACTGAGACTTGGGCGGGGGGGGGGGCGGGGTTTGGTATTTTTCTTGCTTAGATTCTCTGAACTTTTTGCCTCTGTAATTTGATGTCTCAATACTTTTGGAAAAATTCTCATCTCAGGGAAGAGCAACTTGGAAAGCAGAATTATCCCTTGGGAGCTTGATGTGTAAAAAGGAAAAAATTGTGTAAGTTAAGGATATTGCAGAAGGTTATCAGGAAATCAGAAAACTCTATCCACACCACCACCACCACCCTTAACAGAAATTGTATTTCACCTTACTACCAGAAATAGCTTTCATATAGTAAACAACCAAGTAATCATCCCAAACCTATCATCACCACCCCATAAAATTATTGTTTTGATGGTCCGTGAAAATTCACAATTCACAACACAAAGAAATACCAATAGTCGTGCAAAAGCTAGTATGACAAGACAAAAATATAAAAATATAAACAACAAATATGAGAAAAAAAAATTTTTAAACCAACAGAAGCAAATTAATTGAAAAATATACATATGGTGGGGGCGAGGTGTGGGGCGTAAATATGACTAAACATTAACATAGTTGATAGTAGGTGGAGGGAGTGGTTTTTATTATGCTATTGTTTTAATTTCACTTCACATTTGAAAAAACAGTTTAATGACATGGAGAGAAAACAAGTTCCAAGAGACTGCATAGAGTATTATATTATTTCTATAAAGTTCCAATTTAAAAATTAAAATATTATTTACTGAAAAAATATATATGTAACAATCCACTTGTATTTAAATAAAATAAGAATTTAGAACACAGTTTACCGTAGTGATTACTTATTGAGGACAGAAAAGTGAAGGAGCACATAAGAATCTACAAATTACTTGTAAAATTCCGTGCTCCCTGCAGTAGCACATACAAAAATTATTTGTACATTTTTAATTTGGGGAAAGGTTCATAGATTTTATTTTGTTAGACTTAAAATGTATACATAAATAGCACATAATCTGTTTGAACTAAGTATTTTTATTTTTATTTTTTTTAGAGGTAAAACCAAGAAGCAGTTCATTAAAAGAAAAATAAGGTGAAACAAAGAGATAGTTTATTAAAAGGGAGAGTACCCTCCTAAAAATTAGGAGCGGGCTCAAGCAGGAAAATGGCTGAAGAGCCTGAATTAAGTATTTTTAAAACATAATTCTAAAATATGAAGAATGGAAAAGGTGAAATAATACTAGATATGATAGTCTACTCAAATCTAAAAGAATCCCCTGATAAATTAGTAGACTTTATAAAAATTTAATGTAATTGGTGGATGCAAAATAAATACAAACATAAATTCAGTTGCATTTCTATGTATCAACTACAAGCACTTACAGGATACAATTCTTTGGAAAGAATTCAGTGGCCAAAACTGGAACGATTGGAGCAACAAAATGACATAGTATTGGATTGTAACCCAAAGTATAAATTAAATAATATTAGTCTGTTTTGTTACAAAGAAATAATGAAAGACATGAATGGTGAAGAGCAAAATCTCCCATAGAATTCCCAAAGAGTTTCTGTAGATACTCCAAACTCAAAGAGGCAGAGCACGAACTCTGCACACCTGCTGCGTGGGATTTACGTTATGACTTCCTTCCTTCCAAAGATGACAGGGTATGGGAAGGGAGTGAAAGGGGTAACTTCACAGCACAGAAAGCTGACTAACACTACTGCAAGGGGTCAAGGTCAACATCAACTGTGGTAAGTCACATTGATGGTATGAACCCTTTTTGGCTACAATAAAAATGGCATGTAAGTTCTGTCATCTCCCTCCCCAAAACCCACTACCCCAGACTAATCCTGAAAAAGAAAAACAAAACAAAACGAAAAACCAGACAGATCCCAAAATGCCTGACCGGTCCTACTCAGAACTCCCAAGGTCATCAAAAATAAGGAAAATCTGAGACACAGTCACAGCCAGCAGGACCCAGGGAGACATGAGTACTAAATGTATTCTGGATTGAGTCATGGAACAAAAACATAACATTACATACTTTAAAGCCTAGGAAATCTGACTCCCTCGTGGACTTCAGTGAATAACATCTTAATACGTGTTCATTAATTGTAACATGAACTGCACCGACGTATGTTGTAAACAACAAGAGAAGCTGGGTACAGGACCATTTCTTTGTACTCTCTTCACAAATTTTTTTAAAAATCTAAAACCATTTTAAAAAATAATTTCTTTTATAAAAAGGAAGGAGCATTTATAACTCTTATAACAGGAATTCTGTGCTTTTTTTACTCAACTTTCTTTTTAAAGAAAGTTCCAAAAATGTCAGTTTATGGTCACATTGACCTTTTTAAAGCTTAGTGAGTTCTCTTTTGCAACAGTATCTACACTTTAATACTTTTCTTCTAATTATCAATTTAAGATTTCACACCTCTGAAAGGATTGAGGGCGTATTTTTCATGGCACACCATAATTACTAGACATACCAATAAATATATTAGTAGTCATAGGTTTACTTGATTACTATGTGTTATATTCATTGATAATCAGACTTCAAAATTTATCATTCAAAATACAAAATCACTTCTCACACTCTTAAATACTTTGCTTGTCTCAATTTAGCCTAACTTTTCATTTTATCCTAGATTTCTTTGTATTTGTCTCAGGCCTTGTTCATAGTGTCAGTATTCTGCAATAAGATCGATCTCTCTCTCTCCCTGTCTCTCTCCCCTCCCGCCCCGACCCCCCAATTCTCAGATACTGCAAAGAATGTTTATTCTTTGGAAGAGAAAATGATTGGAAAGTACATAATTATGATGAGCACTATAGGCTTTATTTGCCTTCTCTTGGTTTTGTTTTGGGACACAACTTCGTGGAAACTAAGAACATTTCTTAATCAATACATTTACTTCGGTATCTATAAGACGTGCAGGAAGGTGAGTAATTAAGCATGACCCGAAGAATAACTCTTGAGAAAATGAAACATTAGGCCTAAAAAGCATGTAGCTACGTCTGACTACCTGTTACTAGAGAAAAGAGAAACTCTTACATTTTCTTAAAATGTATTAAGGTATAATTTACCTACAATGAACTACATACATTTTGTTGATCATTTCAAAGAACCAAATTTTGTCTATGAATTTTCATTATTATTGACTACTTTATCTTTCATTGATTTTTTTTTGTTCTTTATTTTTATAATTTCCTTCCTTCTACTTACTTTCAGTTTACTCCCCTTCTTTGTTCTGGTGTCTTTATAGGAAGCCTGAAGCCATAGTTTTTAGGTCTTCTTTTCCAATATAGACACTTCCTGTAATGCTAAACATTTCCCTGTAAGCAGTGCTCTAACTGAAAAAAAAATGATTTCTTATGTTTTTATTATCATTCAAATGTTCAAATGATTTTTTAATTTCCTGTATGATTTCTTTTTTGATGCATGGATTTACAAAAGCTTTAGATGGTTATTACTTTAATAATTTTCACCCATTTCACTAGGACATCTGTCCATAGATCCCCTCACACTGCCATCCTTTCAGTCTTAAAATTTTCCTGTTTGAGGTTTTTGTTATTTCTCTCTCTCTCTCTCTCTCTCTCTCTGTCTGTCTTTCTCTCTCTCTTCTCTCTCTCTCTCTCTCTCATAAAAGAAAGACTTAATCTTTTAGTCTTTCAACATTGAACTTACAGTGATTGGTAGTAAATCACACGTGATTGATCCCAGTTGTGGCTTCAGTTTTTCATGTGTTGTCCAGGTCAGGAGAAACCATCAGGCTATGTAATCCTAATTTCTTAATCTGTGCAAATTAAAAAAAACAATCTGCTCTAAAGTGATCAGACACAACGATCTTAAAATTATGTTTTAACATCTTGAGATCAGTTCCTTGAAGCTACTGGATCTAGTCAGGATTACTAGCAGTATTATCTTGTAATACTATTATTCTTGTTTTGGAAATATAGACCATAGGTCCAGTGAGTTTCTTAGGAAAAGTCTAGTTAAGTCTTGTTGATTTTCTAAGCTTTTGTGGTAGTTTAATTTGGGCAAAATTTATTTATTATTAAAAATTCATGACTGTATTTTTTTAGAGTTTCCTACCCTCTTGAGATGACTTCCTTTTTAAGGAGCTAATTGATAAAACCATTTATCTAAATATTTAAATTCTGTCTTTTAAAGATTTAAAAGTACACAGACTAGCTTGTCCATTCACAGTCTTTCTAGCATGTAAAATAACTTTTCCTTGTCCTCCGGTCCCTACCCTCATCCTACTGATAAAACTATTCATTATTCAGAACTTAGTCAAGATGTACATGAGATGCTGACCTGATACCCAGAAAATTCTTAAATTGACTCAAACCTTCTGTTTTGACATGCTTGAGATTTTCCCCCAGTTTAGCTTTCAAGAAGCCACACAATCTGGGCCAGACACCTAAAGATCACCCACTCTTGTGATTCTTGTCTTGAAAATCTAGAAAAAAGTATCCAAGGAGTTATCTGGAGAATCTGAAGATGAAGACGTGGAAAACGAAAGAAAGAGAATCCTGGGGAGGTCTCAGGAGACGCTGGCGTCCACAGTCCTTATTAAGGAGCTCACGAAGGTAACATCATCCCCCCCCCCCCGACGTGTGCCAGCTTCATCCCCATCTAAGAGCACGTCCTGCTGTCCAGGGCTCCCTGCCGTTCTCTTCTTTGGGGTCAGTGTGATTTTTCCCAGTGTGATAGGAAAGTTCTCGTGAACCTGTCTGAAGTCATGGTCCATAGGGGTCTGAGCTATTTACTGTCTTTGTCCTACAGATATCCCTGACTACATTGTCTTTTCTGGGTTGTTTTAGATATATTTTAAGTTGCCAGTTGTTCTGGCCGTGAAAAACATCTCCGTTGCGGTCCACAAGGGGGAATGCTTTGGATTGCTCGGGTTCAACGGAGCTGGAAAAACTACCACCTTCCGAATTTTGACGGGCGAGAAGGCTGCTACCTCTGGGGGGGTGTTCATGGATGGTTTTAGCATCACTGACAGCATCCAGAAGGTAAGAAGCTGTCACAGTCTAAGGTGTGGGAAGCATGACCTGGGGGGGCGAGTGCATGTAACAGGCTGGCGATACTAGACGGGAGTCAGGGCAGAGGCCGTGGACTCAGTAGATTCTGGGAGAGAAATGAATTTTGGGAGCGTGAGAGTGGAATCTAAGACAAGAGTATTTTTTGTGTTCTTTGACACGGTTAGAGCAAAAGGGCAAGTTCTCTCGACAGTGCGTCTAATGTGCAGACAAGGCACTGTGAGGAAGGGCAGGGCGGGCCAGGGAGAAGGTGGCCCGCCACGCAGTGCACCCGAAGCCTTGATTTATCTTGGAGCACCAGAGCCCGGACGCGGTGGCCTTTCAGAGCAACCCTAAAATGAAGCAAGGTCCTGGCCTTTGGGTCCCCACACAGCCCGTTCATTGGCTACACACACCACCTAGGGGACAGGGCACGGCAGTGGAAAGAAACCAAGTGGGGGCAGTCAAGAAGGAAGTGCTGAAAGGCGCTGAGTTCCGGGGAGTCCTGGGCGAAGCGCAGACCCCTGAGCGGTGTCCATCGGCCCTGGTCACTAGAACTCAGGGAGGAGGCGGGCGAGAACTGCTGCCCCGGGGCCCGCTGGGGGCTCGCCGGACCCCGCCACCGTGAATCGGGCACGCCGGCCTGCCGTAGGGCAGACGTAGGGAAGGACTGTTGGGAAGAAGTTACCTGTGAAGCAAAGGGCAGAATTAGGGATTACTCCGAGTTGTGCGAAGGAAACGGCAGATATTTTAGACATTGAACAAGCTGACCGCGTTGACACGGACGGACGGGAAGACCTGGAGGCTATGGAAGCAGAAGCGAATGTCATGACAGGGGGCGTGGGTCCTGCCAGCTGGTCCTTGGGGTGGGAGGGGTGACTTGGGTCTCCCTAAACGTCCTTATCCATTCCACTTACCACATCCCCTTGGGGCACATAGGATTGTGTGACCAGTCTCCCGATTGTGAGGAATGAGAAAAAAATACGAATAAAACAATTTTTAAAAAAAGGTTAAATGAAGATGGTGCCAAAGAGAAAAGGCTACACTGGGAGCCAAAGGGACAGTATAGTCTCTTTGTCAAATTTACAAAGTGTCAAATTTAGAAAGCGACCAGGCGTGCAGGCAAGTACGAGGCTCTCGCAACGACGCCAGTAAGTCACTAGGCCTGAGGAAGCCTCCACGGGCCTGGAACCTCTCCACGTTGGCTGGCTGACACCTGCCAGAGGGTGACCTCGTCACGTCCTCGGGCTTGAAAGATGGACTTAACAGTGTCCATCTATGGTGGTAAAAACCTACGGAAGATTGACCGTTTTAAACATTTCTGAAGGTGCGATTCATTGGCATCCGGTGCATTTACGTGGCTGTGCAGTGTCCGTCACCAGCATCCACCTCCAGAACTTTTTCATTGTCCCCACATGAAAACCTGTAGCTATCACACAGCAACTCCCTGCTCCCCAGCCCTCTGTCCACTGGTAACCGTAGTCTGTTTTGTGTGTCTGTAAGTTTGGCTATTCTGGGTACCTTATCAGTAGAATCATATAATTTTTGTCCTTTTCTGTCTGATGTATTTCATCTAGCATAATGCCTTCAAGGTTGACCTGTGTGTCAGAACGTCATAGCATTTTAAGACGGAATGCCATCCTGTCATGTGTGGGTACCACGCTTTGAGTATCCACTCATCCATGAATGAACACCAGAGCTACCTGTGGGCTGTGGTGAATAATGCTCCTCTGAACATTGGTGTACACATATCTGTTTGAGCCCCTGCTTTCCATTATTTTGGGTATATCCCCAAAAGTGAGTTTCAAGACTGTAGGGTAATTTGTTTCATTTTTTGTTTCATTTTGTGGAAATGCCATACTACATTTCACAGTGACTATACCAATTCCTCCATATCCTCACTAACACTTGCTACTTTCTCTTTTATCAGTAACAGCCCCCCTCATGGGCGTGAAGTGGAATGTCATTGCGGTTTGGTTTGCATTTCCCTAAGGATTTGGTGTTGAGCATCTATTCATGTACTTATTGGCTATTTGTGTATTTTGGAGAACTGCCTATTCAAGTCCTTAGCACACTTTTAAATTAAATTGTTTGATTTTTGTTGTTGAATGAATTGTTTGATTTATGTAATCTGGATAATTATCCCTTATCATATATATGATTTGAAAATATTTTCTCCCATTCTGTTGGTTGCCTTTCCAATAACCTTTGATGCACAAAATTTTTAAATTTTGATGAAGTATAATTTATATACTGTACTTTTGGTTTCATATCTGCAAAATCATCGCCAAATCCAAGGTCGTGAGTGATTTTTGCATGTTGCTTTTGTATCTTGTAACTTTGCTGAATTGCTCTATTAGCTCTAACTGGTTCTGTGTGTCGGTGTGTGTAAACTTATATGATCTGTGAACAATGATCATTTTATTTCCTTCCTTCAATTTGGATGTTTGACATTTCTTTTTCTTGCCAAATCGCTTTGGAGAGAATCTGCAATCCTCTGTTGAATAGAAGCAGTGAATGCAGGGCTCCTTGTCTTGCTCCTGGCCTTTGAAGAAAAGCTTCCAGTCTCATTGTTGAGTGTGGTGCTACCTGTGGGGGGTAGACAGCCGTTATTATGGTGAAGAAGTCTCCTTTTATTCCCAATTGGCCGTGTGTTTCTATTATGGAAGCATGTTAAATTTTTTCAAATGCTTTTTCTTCATAAATTCAGTTGATCATTCATTCTGTTAATGTGCTGTATTAAATTAATTGATTTTCATATGTTAAAGTTTAACATGTGAAACAGTTAAACCAGTCTCACATTCCAGGACAGAGTCCCACTTAGTATATAATCCAAGCTGGTTCAATCCACGGCCTGCGGGCTGCATGTGGCCCAGGATGGCTTTGAATGCGGCCCAAGAGTAATTTGTAAACTTTCTTAAAACGTTACAAAAATTACACACGGACCTTTTTTATAGCGCATCAGCTGTCATTAGTGTTAGCGTATTGCATGGGTGGCCCAAGACAATTTTTCTTCCACTGTGTCCCAGGGAAGCCAAAAGGATGGACACCCCTGATATAATCCTTTTAATGTGCTGCTGCATTACATTTTCTAGGATTGAGGGTTTTTTCATCAACATTCACAAGGGATATTGGTCTATTGTTTTGTTTTGTTTTTCCATGTCTTTTTATGGCTTTGGTACTAGGGCAATGCTGGTATCAAAAAAATGAATTAGGAAGTATCCTTCATTTTTAATTTTTTTAGAAGAGTTTGAGAAAGTTTGGTGTTCATTCTTCTGGAAGTGTTTGGTAGAATTCACCAGTGAAACCATCTGGTCCAGGGCTTTTCCTCGCTGGGAGGTTTGTGATCAGTGACGCAGTCCCCTCGCTAGCTAGGAGGTTTGTGATCAGTGATGCAATTCCCTCGCTAGCCAGCAGTACTTCAGGTCTTCTAGTTCTTCATAATTCAGTCTCAGTATATTCTGTGTCTGTAGGAAGTTTCTCATTTCATCTAAGTTATCCAGGTTACTTTTGTGCAAGTAGTCATGGTAGTCTCTTATAATCTTTATATTTCTATAAAATCGGTAGTAATGGTCCCACTTTGTTTCTAGTTTTGGTAATTTGTGCCTTTTTTCTTACTCATTCTAGTAGAGGTTTGTTAATTTTGTTGATCTTTTCTAAGTATCAACTTTGAGTTTCATGGATTTTCTCTATTTTTCTATTCTATATTTTATTTATCTTTAATCTTGATTTTTTTTTTCTTTTTGCTGTCTTTGAGTTTAGATTGTCTGCTCTTTCTACTTTTTTTGTTTTGATTCTATGTGACCATTTGGGGCTTTTATTTGTGTTCAGAATTTAAAACAGTGTGAACTGTAAAGTATAATGTTTTTGGTTAGGATGAATTTCAGTTTATAAGTGAAATATTTTGCTAAATGTTAATATCTGCAAAACTGAAATTTATTTTTTTTAAATTGATGTTTTTAACCTAAAGAAGAAATCAAGAAAATAATTATTTTATAATTATTATGTTATTATTTAAAATAATTTTGTCATATATGAGGGGGATGTTAACAAATGATCTTGAGGTGCCATATACACTAGGTAGGTGATCATTGTTGACATCACACTGAGTAATGAGATATTGAATACTTTCCTCCGAAGTTCAGCAGCAACAGCTCGTTTTTAAGGATGCCCAGAAAGCCTTTACTCACATGTTCTTACATCTTCTTTTGTGTCTGATTTTTATTCTATTCAAAATTATGACTATGAGATTCATCCATGTGATCGGATGTATCAGTTTCTTGAATCTTCTCAATCTGGTGTCATTTTTCACAACCCTGGTCATGTCAACTATTTCCTTTTTTCAATAATTTTTAAATTTTTCAATTACAGTTGACATACAATGGTAAATTAGTTTCATGTGTACATCATAGTGATTAGACATTTATATAACTTAAGCAGTGATCACCCCGATGAATCTAGTACCCATCTGACACCGTATATAGTTATTACCATATTATTGACTATATCCCTTATGCTGTACTTTACATTCCCAAAACTCTTTTGTAACCACCAATGTGTACTTCTTAAGACCTTCCCCTTTTTCACCCATTCCCCCGAAATTCCCTCCCATCTGGCAACCATCAAAGTATTGTCTGTATCTATGAATTTGTTTCTGTTTTATGTGTTCATTTATTTTATTCTCTAGATTCCACATATCAGTGAAATAATATATTTGTCTTCCTGTGTCTGACTTACTCCACTCATCAAGGTACCTTCTAGGTCCATCCATGTTGTTGCAGATGGCAAGATTTCATTCTTCTTATGGCTGAGTAATACTCTGTTGTGTGTGTGCACCACCCCTTCCTTTACCCGGTCATCCATTCGGAGACACCCAGGCTGCCTCCACATCTTGGCAGTGGTGAATAATGCTGCAGTGAATATATGATGCCCATGTGCCTTTGAAGTAGCGTTTTGGGTTTCTTCAGTGAAATACCCAGAGGTGGGATCACTGGATGTTTCTTTGTCTCTTGTAGCCTTTGTTTTAAAGTCTGTTTTGTCTGATATAAGTAATGCTACCCCTGCTTTTTTTGTTGTTTTTTCCAGTTTCATGAAATATCTATTCCATCCTTTTACTTTTTTGTCTGTGTGTGTCTTTTGATCTGAAGTGAGTCTCTCATAGGCAGTGTATATAGGATCTTGTTTTCTTATCCATTCAGCCACCCTATGTTGTTTAATTGGAGCATTTAATTCATTTATTTTTAGAGTAATTGTTGATATATGTTGAGACATCAGAGAATGCAAATTAAAACCACAATGAGATACCACCTCATTTCTGTCAGAATGGCCATCTCCAACACATCAGCAAACAAGTGTTGACGAGGACGTGGAGAGACAAGAACCCTTGGGCACTGCTGGTGGGATTGTGCATTGGTGCCACCACTGTGGAAAACACATGGAGGTTTCTCAAAAAATTAAAAATAGAACTACTTTATGACCCAGCGATTTCACTTCTGGGTATTTATCCAAAGACATCCAAAACACTAATACAAAAAGATATACGAGGGCTGTCCTCAAAATAGCCAGCCATGTAACCATTTTCATTCTGTTGACGGTGGCTGGGTTTTTTCTGGACCGCCCTCTTCTGCACCACTATTTACAGTAGCCAAGGTACAGAAGCAACCCGAGTGCCCATCAATAGACAACTGGATAAAGAAACTGTGGGACATGCACACAGTGGAGTATTACTCTGACATAAAAAAGAAGTAATAAAGTCCCAGAGGAAAAATAGGAATTTTCATTAATAATTTAAAATAATTTTAATTATTTTTAAATTTTAATTACTTTTAATATACTAATATTCATAGTGTTTGCTCTGGATACCTAGTCTCTGTGCATCTGAAGACAAATCCATAAAAGGGTTGTTTAATTGGTGAAGCAAGACTCATTGAATTCTTCTGGTCGTGGGAGTGGAGAAAGTCTGCTTCTGGTTCAGCCTTACTGTGTGACAAGGTCTGCACACAACTGTTCAGTTTCTCCAGGTCCAAAACAAGCACGCTGGTCACACCCCTTGGAGGTTCTCACTAATGAGGGGAGCGTCTCGTATTCGAACAGTCCTCCAAACTCAGTGGGCTGTGGACTTCTGCTTGTAACATCGTCGTCCCCAGGGCTGTTCAGACTGAACTGGGGAAGCTCTCATTCCCATTTGTTACAATAGATCCCACCGCCATAAGTTTGTAGCCCTTAGAAAAGGAAAATCCTTGGTAGTACTATTAGAGGCGTGACCTGGAGGACCATAGGTCTTCCATCTCACTCCAGAATGCTCCATGGGACAGATGACTTGGGACCGCATTAAGGCAATTCTTGTCATCAGGTGAAGTCAAGAGTTGGCTATTGTCCTCAGTCTGATGCCTTGCTGGAATACATGACGGGTCGGGAAATAATGATCATGTATGCCAGATTATGGGGGATCTCTGAGCCCCAGATTCAGCTATATGTGAATGAATGGTTGAATGCACTCCAACTGGAGCCCCATGCTGACAAGATTATCAGTGCCTACAGGTGAGTCATATGCTAATCTTTTTGTTGCTGCTGCTAATATTGTGGTGCTTTCCTATGTTTGTGATGTTTGAAATAAATGCCCACAGCTTCACGTAACTCCCTCTGTCACACAATTACTTAATTGTGAAAGTATATCATGAGTTGCTAGGTTAAGATGCAGTAATACAACCGATCATGTGGTTCCATGTCTTTATAGAGATGAAACTCAAAATCCTCGTTACATTTGAACTGTGGCCTCTGAGTCTCAGAGGAGAGCATCTTAGTTTTTCTAAGAATTTAATTTAAATCCCACCTTTAAATTATGGTGGGATTTATGTACCTGGGAAATCATAACATCCTAAGAGCTAGTAAATAATTGCCACTGATGCTGCTGAAGTCAGTTACATAAAAGTCACTCCTGTACATTTCAAAGGAAAAAATAATTGGTATATCCACGTGCAGCTGAGCCTGCTACCTTGTTGAAGTCACATTTAATCAGCAGCATGGATGTCCACATTAAGTGTTTGCTGAGATGTTTGAGTTAACGTGGTCCTGTAAGGAACTGATGCATGTATCATCCCCTTTTCCTGCACTCTCTCTTCTACGACCACGAAGTGGAGGAAGCAAACGCAGGTTGAGTACTGCCATTGCCCTAATGGGGAAACCCGCCGTCGTCCTGCTGGATGAGCCAACAACTGGCATGGACCCAGTAGCCCGGCGCCTGCTCTGGGATGCTGTGACAAGGGCACGCGAGAGCGGCAAAGCCATTATTATAACCTCCCACAGGTGTGACGCAGGAGGCGTGGGGGAGGGGTGGCAAGCCTCATAGTGGCTGTAAGAATTATTTGGGGCTAGGCATATCCGACAGCAAACGTGCTTGAGTGTGTGAGCTCCTTGTCAATCCTCATAAGTGGAACAGCCAAGAATCCTCATTAAGTTAAATAACCAAGAGTGAGGGGAGCACAGGGCATTCAGAAAGATTTCTGTCTGAGGATTTCGTACTCTACAATTTAATAATTTACAAACTTCCCACTTCCCCACCATGAGCTCCGTGACGGGCAGGTCCCACTTCCCTTTGAAAGTAGAGCCACAGAATCCTAGCACTGTTTGAACTGTAGACGTTCTCCAAAAGAGAACTTGTCCGCTTTACATTGTTCTTGTGTCTTGATTTGCTAGAATGGAGGAATGTGACGCCGCCTGTACCAGGCTGGCCATCCTGGTACAGGGACAGTTCGTGTGCTTGGGCAGCCCTCAGCACCTCAAAAACAAGTTTGGCAATTTCTACATCGTGAAGATAAAGGTCCAGATTGATGCACCCACGCAAAAATTAGATGACGTAAAATTTTTCATCACCATGACCTTCCCAGGTAAATCAGGTTGGGCTGACTTTGTTCACTGTGTATTAAATCGTGTTTGTTCTCATCATGCACGTGCTCTATGCCTTCAGTAACTGTTTCCTGTGTGTTACTAACACTTAGTGATTTCCACACTTAATTCCTTCGGGGATCCTTCTTTCTATAACTTCTTGTGCCTGATTAGGCTAAGAAGCTTTACACACACACACACAAAAGGTTCCCACTAAGCTCCTGTATCACTTTAATTAGGCACTTTTGGATTCCTTCTGTCCCTGTAAATTGTGTCTCTCAAGTCATAGTTATCCTAATTCTCAGCTGTTTTCACATATTATCCATGCAAAGTTTGAGGCTTTTGTCTTCCAGCTAAGCACGTAACTCTGGTCTTTTGGTCTCCGCCAGAATACGGTATTACAATGCAAACAGGAACCATCAAACTTCTCTCTCCTGTCAAGAGCAGATCGCACCTTTGTGCCTATCTGGTACAATCCCAGAGACAGAAACTGTTTCTGTTTCTTACCTCTCTGTCCTAAACAGAGAGCAGGGGCATGGCAAGGCTTTTAATAACGCTGGCTTTTCATCTTAGCTTCCACTTCGATAGGCTGAGCAAAATATTACCAAGTTCCCTTCGTGGGTCAGGCTAAGGAGTTGGACGTTCACCTCTAGGTGATGGCAAGTAGCATGATCAATTACACAGCAAGAGTGAAGGTCAGAAAGTAGATGAGAAATGGACGGCAGAGCTGGAGATCAGACACATGGGAAAATAAGTCCTCAGTGTTGGTCGTAGCAATTACGATGTGCCTAGGACACGTGCACATGGGTATGACCACTTAAAAAGTTCAGTGTTCACTTATGCATTCACCCAGCAAATATGTTTGAGTACTTGTTGTATTACAGTTCTGTTTCATGCAGCCCCTAAAATTACCACAAAGAGAAGCTGTGACCAGAAAACCTCATTTACTATGAGCTGTCCTACAAATTGCTCTACCTAAAGAGGAGCAGGAAACACTGACCCTGAGACCTGTCCTCGAAAATGTGGACATAAGAATATGTCCTTTGATGGGAATGTGGGTTACAGGCAGTCAGGGTGGTTATTGTCCTGCCCTTCCTCATATTTTTAAACAAACAGCTATGTAAATATGACAAAAAAGGAACTGATACAGAAGCTGTACTTAAATATCGATTTTTAAAGAAAAGGAATATTATAAGCAAAGGCATCTAGAATGTATACTTTAAAGAGGCGTTACCAAAGTAATCAGAATATTTAGGGCAAATGGTTCTACATAACCTCAAGGAAGTTTAAGTGACAGTGTAGTTTTTTAAATGCATGAATAAGATTACTTTGTTTCTGTGATATGGAAGATTATACGCTCTGAAAAGCACTCCTGGGAAAATAAAACTAGAACTTGGTAAAAATTAAACAAATACATCCTTAATGCCATAATTGGCTCAGAAACAGAAGTCAGAAAACTCTTTTAACCAGAAAACAGTCCCCTCTTGTCATATGACATCTATTCGAAGGAAGTAGACGTAACGATGTTTTGGTGGTTTTATTTGAAACCTGTAAGATGACTCACCTCCCAGCTTTCCTTCCTAGGTAGCGTATTGAAGCAAGAGAACCAAGGGATCCTTAACTACTACATTCCCAGCAAGGACAATAGCTGGGCCAAGGTGACTGTAGAACCGTGTTCTAATGTTCTAATAACCCTAAGACTCCTCTGACATTGTATGTTCAGGGAGCACTAGTGATGAACGGAAACCTGGTGTCACAGGAGGAGCATGAAGTTTAATTGCTTCCAATGTCTCCCACTAAAATCCCATTTTTCATCCATGTCCATCAGAGTGGGGACAGAGAACTGCTCCCTCTCCGATTCTCAGTGATCTATTCCACCCATTTTCTCATCTCCCCGTTCTGCGCCTTCTTCCTCAACATTAACTTGGTGGGAGTTGGAGGCAGTGGAGGAGGGGTTCATCTGGGCTGGGGGCCGGATGGGAAGACTTCTGGGTAACCGCACTTTCTTGTTGTTGAAGGTGTTTGGTATTTTGGAAGAAGCTAAAAAGTATTTCCATTTAGAAGATTATTCTGTCAGTCAGATAACGCTGGAACAAGTCTTCCTGAGCTTTGCCAACCTAGAGAACACACAAGATGATCGAAGATGATTCTAAAGCAAAGGTGTCTTGAGATTCAGTTCCAACTGGCGACCCTTATGTCTTCTTAGGCAGCTCTCTACTACACCTGGATACATGGCGAGTCATTCCTGTGTGTGTGTATATATTGGTGTAGATATATTTAGGTAATAAAGGGTCCCCCAAAGGAGAACACAAGGCCCTTCTTTGTAGACTTAGATGGGTGACCTGTGCAAACCTAAAGACAATGTGTCAACATTCATGTTTTCTCTCCTAGAAATTGGAAAGAGAAGCATTAATCAGGGTGGGAATAAAGTCCTATTCCTGAGAATTCTGAATGTTTGAACCCAAACACCCAGAAATGATGGTGCTGTTTGATGGAACAGCTTGGAGAGCATGAGATTTATTTTTGTGTTATGAACATGACGAGTAAAGCCTGGAATAAATCATCTTTCCCATAGATACACACACACACACACACACACACACACACAGATACACACTCAGACAGACAAATACCAATTTTGTGGCAAAAATAACCTAATTAAAATCAATATCAAAGTTTAGGGGCAAGTTGGGTTATTATTTCCAAAATTCAAACCAAGATTTTACATTTTAAGAGAATCTTTGCAGCAAGAATATTTAGTCTGAAAACATAAAGCAAAACCATTCTTTAAAAATAGTGTTTCCTTTCCCATTCCTGTCCACCCTTCATTAAGAAGGAGGAGATGTGAAGTGCCCAGGGAGACAGAGAGCGCTTCTGATTCTTGTTTGGGCAGCTGGGGTTCCCCTTCAGCCACAGGAGACATCTTATCACCTTCCAGATTCATGGGCAGGTGCACAGACAAGTAGGATGACCCTTGTCATACTGCAGGATGGAGGAGTCCTGAAGCTGCTCTGTTTGGGGACGGTTTGTTAAGGTTATTGTGTTCTCATTGAACATTGTGAGTAACAAGGTCAAACCCAGAAGCTGTTCTCTGTTCTGTTGTCTTTAGCTACACTATAACTTCTATGCGTTCCATTCCCATCCTGCCTAAGAGCTCTGGCAGGCGATTTTAGTATAGTAATTGCAAACTTTGTTTCCCAGGCTGGCCGTCTTTGAAAGGGGAGAGAGAATTCGTTTTAGGAAGCTCTTGCATCTGGCCTCCAAGTTGGCTTTATGAATGACCCTTCTAAAAATTCCTTTAGTGTGGTAGTCTCTTCCACTGTCCCTCCCTAGCCCCACCTCATCTCTTCATCTTCCATCAAGAAACAAAAACTCTTAGGTGTCATATCCTCTACTAAGCACTTTATTGAACTATAACGGGTAACAGGATTATCAATGAGGTAAAGATAACTGTAAAGAAATACCCTAAGGCCTAGGGAAAACACCCAGGGAAGAAATTAATTTGAAGGCAGGTGTCGTTTTGGTTCCTTTGATAGTGGAAGTTCACTGGGCCTGGGCCAGGCCTGTTCCATACCTCCTGAGCTAGCAGGAGATGCCCCTCAGGTACACGCTGCCTGGGCTCTCGAGCAGGAATCCGGGACTGGGACTGGCAAGCAGGACGTGGTCTGGGTGGTTGGCAGGCTGATGCTAGGGAGGGGCACCTGCGTGAATCACTGGGCAGCCACGCTTACTGGGGGCAGGGGCAGGGAGTGCTGCGAATGGTCCCCGCCACCTGCCTCTGGCAGCAGAAGGCGAGAGCCAGAAGAATCTAAGAGAAAACACGTTAAGCCGAATGGGAGCCCCTAGTCCGGCCGTGTCCCTCAACACCCTCTTCTGACTACGCCTAACCTGCCAGTTCAAGAGCTCAGCTCCGAGAGTCCGTAACTTTGACACCGGGACAGCGGGGTCAGCATTCGGAGCCTGATTCTAACGGTTAGGCTGCACCGAGGTCGGTGTTGCGGTGGGGTCGGCCCAGGGAGCCGGCATCAGCAGATTTGGGGGCACGAAGGAGGTCTGCAGGTGGGTCACCCGAGTGGCTGGCGGGTGCGGGCGGCGCGCGCCACGACGCAGGTGGGGGGCTCCCACGCGCCCGACGGTCACGGGTGGAGGGTCGCATGGACCGCGCGCGTTACGCTGCCTTCGCCCCTGGATGGGGCTTCCGGGGGGCGTGCGGGAGGGGACTGGCCGGACCCTGCGCCTCGCCTCTGGAAGTTCCCGGTTAACCTCCCCAGACCCCGGAGGGCAGCCACTGAATCTCCGTAAACTTGCTGCCACCTGCGACTGGGGCCCACGGAGGGGACCACGACGCGTGAGGACGAGGGCGGGCCGCGAGAGGTGGGGCCTCAGAATCTGGGATGGGCCTGGGGAGACCCGACACGCCGAGGTATCACCGCGGAGTCCAGCACGCTCGGAGATGGGAGCGGAGGGGACGGGAGCCGTGCTTGGAAGGGGGCGGAGCGGACGGGAGGCGGGCGGGGAAGGGGGCGGAGCGGACGGGAGGC
>PVJL010006499.1:9340-91322 GCA_004026885.1 Lyroderma lyra
TATATATCTCAAATTATAGTCATGATGGGATCATAACTCATTTCAAACAGTACCCAGGGCTCTGCTACCTATGGGATGTTTGCCCTGGGAAACTAGCAGCTTCCAAAAGGAAAATGTCCAACCTGCTCATTATCTTATAAATAAATGACTTGGTTCTTCTCTCTCTTCTTTTCAGGCTTGTTTTTCCCTTGTATTGTGCCAGACTTCCTCTACCCTGTTATTGTAGGATATTGTCCCGACATGCTATAGCACAACCTAGTACAGATTGGTTGCCTGACTGAATTAATCACTGTGTTTGCACCATCTCTCTCCCCTGACCCACTGTAGAAATTGCCTTGTGCGTTAGACACAGTTTTATTAGGGACTGGCCATGAAAATTTCTTCCCTGGCTCTTCCCCTTCAACTGGTTGGTTCACTGCTATTCTCAATTCAGAAAACACATCTTCTGGGCAGTTATCCCTGACCACCCAGATTAAGTCAGGAATGTTTGTTACAAGCCTGCATAAGTACCATTTGCTTTTCTTTCAAAATCAGTACTTACCATAAATGTCAGTGTACATTCATGTGTGACTGAGTTATGTTTGTTTTCTGTATTAGCCTCTAAGTATCCTGAAGGCAAATCTTTTGTCTGCTTTTGCCTGTCTAGTGACCGTCATGCCTAACATACAATTGACCTTCAATTAATAATTGTTAAATTGATGAGTAAATGAATGAGTGAATGAATGAATGAATAAGCTGCCTGAAAGACAGGCATTATAATAAGATGGAATCAGTGATCTGAGATCAGAATAAATTTATTTCTCTGTCTCTGGGCACACAGCTGAATTGCATTTCCCAGCTTCCCTTGCAGCTAAGGTATGGTCATATGATTTCCAGGCTAGTGAAACAGGCCTTCTAGGTCTAGGCCATAGCATTCTCTTTTTCCCCTCATGGACCGTCAGGGATGGAGACCATCGTGGTCACCTTGGGAGCCAGTATTAAGGATGGGAGACTGTCTCTCAATAACATAGAGTAGAGCCCCCCCCCCCACATGTTCACACATCTCCAGAACTATTTTGAACACTAAATTGACTTCTGATAAGTCTGAGTTTTTAGATACATGGAGTCTATTTGTTACAGCAGAGTTACATGAACTAATAGGCCTCTTCCCAGAGATTCTCAACTAAAGAAGACTTTGGAGGCCATATCATAGTTTTGTAGGAGAAGGAATAACTGGAAAAATCGTCCTAAGTAGCTAAGGCACTTCTGCTTCCATGTTCCCACATTATAATCACTATCCTACACACTGTCCATGGTTTGCATAAAAGCAGGGATGTGAAGATACATTCGACTAGATGATAGGCTTTGCAGATGCATGGGGCACACACATTCACCCACACGTGTGGACATAGGAGGCAGGCACAACAAAATCATGGTTCATCATCTATAGTATCTGTGTTTTGATCTATTTCCTTTTAGAGCAATCAGAATGTCATCAGTGATTATTGTCATCCTAGTCCCTGTAGAGGAGAAATATGAAAAACATGGTTGGTGTCCTCCAAAAAGACAGGACAGTGAAGTAGAAAGGAAACAGAATCGCAGTGGAAAACACAGGTTCCAAGTTACTCGTCAGCAGGGAGACCCTGGCAAAATTATTTCGACTCTCTCTTTCTCCATTTGTTAAAAAGGGATTGAAATCTGCAACTCAAAACTGCTGTAAGGTTGTATGATTTAGTGCCTATGAAAGATCTGGTGGGGAAGAGAAACAAGTTCATCATGGGTTATGTCCAGGTGTTTCACATGCTGTAGCAGAATTCAAAGCAAAGGGTTTGGGGAACATAGCCTATGGAGGTTGGACAGTCAGGAGAGAGAGGTACAGACATAACTGAGATTAGGAAATGGCTAATCCCATGGCAAATGTGGGGTCACATGGTAGAGGCTACAGCTGGATGGAGGTGATCAGGTACAGGTGCTCTGTTTCTTGAACTG
Organism: Lyroderma lyra; assembly: GCA_004026885.1. Taxonomy (NCBI): domain Eukaryota; kingdom Metazoa; phylum Chordata; class Mammalia; order Chiroptera; family Megadermatidae; genus Lyroderma; species Lyroderma lyra. Next base: position 11,309 of record PVJL010006499.1, read on the forward strand.
AATGCTAAAACATAAATACAAAGGCCTAGAGGAGGGGAAAGCCACTGTGAGACTATCAAATAATCATCAAACATTTCTTGAATGCCAATTTAATTATTAATAGTAGGTACTTTAAAGTTTGCAAAGCTGATGTGGATGGAGAGACTGTAGCACAGTGAAATGGAAACCGTCTTGGACTGGATCAGCCTAGATTCTGTACCTGCTCTGTAATTAACTACATATTTGACCTTGGAAAGTCACAGCTTTCCAAAGCCTTATCTTCTCATGTGGAAGAGGATATTGGCAAAATGATTTCAAATTTATTTTCCTGATCTTCGTGTGTGATTTATCTCCATGTTCCTCCAAGGTGCACCTTCATTTTTTACCAAACTGCATCTCTCAATATAGCCTGTAGAGGGCACTAGACTAGAATTAGAATTTTTTTTTTCTCTTCCCAACTCCACCGCTGGCCAGTTGCGTGACCCTGGTCAAGTTGCTTAACCTCTCCATATCTCAGGTCCCCATCCATAAAACAGAGGGACAAGCAAACTCTCCACCTACAGCTGAGGGGTGTAGCCAGAGTTAATACCCTCATTGGCCTTTGAGCTCAGCAGATGAAAGGCACTGAGAAAAGTACAAAGAATTTTTATGTGCTATTGACTTTACTTTATTTTCTGTGGGGGAGGGAATCTGTCCCAGCTGGAAAGCTGCTTTCTCTGAATCAAAGGGCAGGAACCCAGCAAGTTTCTCAGGATCAGGGCCGTAGCCTGGGCCATGTAGACTGACAGTGCCAGCCAGTCCTCAGGTACAGTTTCCTTTAACCTGGTGCTCCAGGCAATAACTGTGCAACAGCTCTGCAATTTAACAATGTGTTCTTTGTCTCAAAACTGTTCTCATTTCGCAACTGTGTAGGTAATGTGTTGGAGCCTGTAGGAAGAATCAAATAGTTAATGAGGGAAGGGTTTGGCAAGTTCTACAGAGGTTCGACCAGCAAGCCCCAACAAGAAGGTATTCTCTCTCTCCCGGTTTCCGACCTACCCTCAAAATGACCAAGGGTCGCTATCGGGAGTGAGCCTCCTTTCCCAGCAGGCTATAATCCCAGTTTGGCTTTTATCAGTGCATGGGTGAGCTGTGTTTTGTTTATGGTTTTGTGCCATCTCTTTTCCCAGGGATGTGTTTGCTGCAGAGCCCTTGAGTTTGTGTCAGCTTTTAAAGCTACCAGCACCTTCTCAGTTCTGATTAAGCCCTTAATATGATCTGAATAGGGGTGCTATTAGACTAAAGAGCCATAATCACCCCTGAGGAAAACATCCATCACCAACCTTTATGTGGTCCCTGAACCTCTAAAAGGTGTCACCTCTGTGGGATGTGTCTGGTGAGAGCGTTCTCTGGGAGATGCCACGAAGCCAGTGCATTGGATGGGGCATAGAAGGGTATTTTCTAACTGTTACAAATTGCCTTGTCTCGCATCTCAATTTCACCTACGTGATGAGCCTTAATTAAATTTGTTGAGGTTTGATCCTTTGTCTCCAGATGCAGCACTGACAGAGATTGCTGACATAAATAATGTGTGCTCCGAGTGCATGCCAGGCTCTGGGCTCAGCCAGGACAGCTGTGGCTTTTAAAATGCCATTCCCAAGATGTCCTGGAGGGGTGCAGCTCCCCTCTTTCTAATCTGGGAGGGGAGCTGTGGGCAGCAGCAGCCCAGATGACACTAATGCATCTTGACAGAGCCTTCCTGCTGGACAGGTGTGCTACCTGCAGCCACCTCCAACCCAGAAGGCGGCCGCTCTCAGCCAGGAGGGGCTCGCCATACCAAAGGCACAACTTGCAGAAGCCTTGAACCTGATGTGCTTGAATAGGCCTCCTTTAAAACCACACACACACACACACACACACACACACACACACATCTGAAAAAGTTATGGGTGTTCATCTTATTTGACTAGTACTCCAGGAAATGGTCCAGGTAGCAAAATCTCCCCATGGCTTCCTGGTTCCGCATTCCTGCCTTGTTCTCCTGCTATGGACTGGAGCCAACACGAGAGGCATTCTCACTTTAGAAGCTGTTGGCTTGTCATGGCCCAGGCTGATTTCAGCTGGCTCTGATGGGGCACTCATCACCCTTGGGTATATTTCTGCCTCAACCCTGGCTTCAACTTAACTGACAGCCCTCCCTCCATAACCCTCCCCTGCCCACTTCCCGTGGACTCCACTCTCTGGCTGCAGAGAACCAATGGTCATTTTCCAAATTCCATGCTTGTTGGCTTCTTTGACTTCTCATAGCCTGAACCTGCTGTGCCTGGAATGCCCGTCACGCCTGACAGGCTGGCAAATGCCATCATAGCCTTCAGCACAGGGTCTGCGAGTGAACGGGCAGAGTCTCAGACCCCCTGGCAAAGCTGGGCAAAAAGAGCCAAGGTTTCTGAACCAGTCGAACGCAACCTTCATAAAGGCTCTTTGTCCTCATTGTGTGACTCAGAGAAGATCTCTTTCCCTCTCTGAGAACCAGGGCAAATCGCACTGTCCCCCTGGCAGTGCTGTGAAGACTAAACGAGAATGCAAGGAGCATAGTACTTGCTACTCAGTAAGATACTCGAGAAACACTACTCATTCCCCCTCCTTCTTGCTTCGTCTCTACTCCAAAAATCATACAAGCCCGCCAGTTGTAGTGTCAGTACTGTCTTGCAGTGATTGTGCCTTTCCCACCAGACAACTAGGAAGTTCCTCGGAGGTACGAGGTGCCCTTTCTATCTCTGGGCCCCAGCACTGGGCTAATCCACGCAAGGCATTCAATGCAGAGTGAGTGAAGGAGCCACACAATAGCAGGAAGTTGTAAAGAACATGTTTTTCTTTCTTTACCTGGGAGAAAAGTATGTTATCTTTGAGTTCCCCACCTCCTGAAACCAGCCTGATCAGAGTTCTCTGAACTTCAGATGACTTGCCGTGGCAGTTCGGAACGCCATAGTTCAGGCTAGCGTGGAGATCTCCATCAAGAATTTCCCTCCTGCACTCCACAGAGCTCTGTGCTTGTGCACCAAGTTGAACGGTGAGCATCTGAGTAGAGTTCCTCCCTCCTGTATCTGGCCGCCCAGCATACACATCGCTAAACAGTTCTCAGCTTGGCCAGCACGCCACATGTTATAAAACGGACGTGCCAAGAGCCACCAGCCAGGTGGAGCACAAGTCAGGCCCCGGGACCCTTGTGAAAAGCTCAGCAGTTGCGTGACCTCAAAGTCACAGATTATTTACCCTTCCTTCACGTCAGTTTTCTCATCATTAATGGCAGAGTAGCACTCTCCACAAAACAAGGACATTCTGTGGAAATATCATCACATTACCCAATACCTGTTGGGATCTGTCTTCCCCTGTGTAGACCCAAGCTTGACTCACACATCTGCTTTCACTGCAGAACAACTCTGAGAACATTTTATTAGTCACTTGAGGCAGATGGGCTACCATTGCCTCCTGTATGGCCCCATGAACAGGACGGCTGCTAGCTGCGCGTATCTGTAACATTTCTTACCCTACTGTGCTGGTTATGTCCTAAATTAAGGATAGAATTTAGAATAGAATAAAGATGTACCCACCTTTCTGATGCCAGAGGGCTGCTGGAATTGTTTCTAGGACATTCTAGAATTCCAAGGGAAGAGGCCTCAAAGGCCATGTTGACACATATAAGCTCTAGAAGTGCAGTGTTTGAAAAGACGTGTGCCATGGCTGGTTCTGTGCTTTAGGGTACCAGCTGACCTTCGGGAGGGCAAGACACTGGTTGCCGAGAGAGTGATGAAGAGGCTTAGGGCCCTGACCCAGGCCACCGGCAATGGGAAAAGAAAGGACACTGAACAGAATACCGCATGGGTTGGGGACCAATTTTACAAATAGAGCTAGAGGAAAAGGGAAAGAAGGCGAAGACAGCTTCTATGACAAAGTGAAATATTTTAAAGGCCCTCCTTCCCAAGAAAACCGGGATACGCTCACCCTTCTATAACAGGAGCTTTATCAAAATAATTTTTGCTTGGTGACATTTCCTTCTTAAGACATCTGGTTTTATTATTAAATTCCCCTCCAGTGAAGGTGATTTGGCCGTTACCTAAAGTGACCACACCAGCCCTTGGTACTCATATGAGCGTTGAGCATATTAGTTGTTGAAATGGTAGCACCCCACTGCAGGAAGCCTGCTCTTATCTTGGCTCACCAGGGTCACAATCCTGAGGCCAAGGTCTAACCCAGCCCATCTGGGACTGACACATTATGGGACTCCATCCCTGACCCACGGAGGCCATCTCCTAACGCAGGCTCACAGCAGGTCCATGATGAGCTTCTTTGCTACTTTCTAGTATAATAGAACTGCTGTCCTGTGTTTGCAGAGTTCAAGAATTTTGTAAAAACTGGTTTCGGAAGTTGTTGGATAGAGACAAGAGTATGTATTTCCCAGAATCCCCCATTAATTCAACAGCATTCTCTTAGGAACTAAAGAAATAAATATAAAGAGAGGGACGTCATCATCAGATATGTGTAGGGAATACGGGGCTTTTTAAAGTTGTCCAGGTTGATGTAGCAGTCAGAGTCCCAGCAGGTAACAGAGGGCACGCTCAAATCAGGGTAATCTGAAAAGAGCTTTAAAAAGACACTATTCATAAAGATGTGAACAGGGTATCAAGAAACCCTAATAAATACTGTAGTAGCCCAGGTTAGTTATAGACTCAACACCCCAAGGTCAGAAGGGGCAAGGATATGGAATATTTATTGGAACCCAAAGTCAAAGAGGGCTGGGTGGAGACAGGATCTGAGTTCTTAGGTCAAGATGAGCCTGCAGGGAATAGCATGCCCACTCCTCTCTCCCACCTCCCTCCAATCCTCTATGAGTACTCACCCATCTGAGTCCCTGTGCACTAGAGACAAGGGAGCCTATTCATTCAGTCCACACAGGTCAGTCTCCTCGGGGGTAACTCGGGGTTCAGGTGGGTGGAGATGGTATCCAGACAGGCAAATGTAAGACGCACAGCTCAACTGCTCCCTGAGGGGCCTCACATCCTTTAACATGCTGCTTAGTGTCCTCCAAGCACGGTGTCTACTAGGCTACAGTCCCCAGGCTGATGCGATCACAGCACGTTTACTGAGCATGCGAAGGAAGTGCCTTGAGGAAGTGGCTTTGTTGGCAGATTTGTGGATTTGGTTTATCGGACTAATGAACGTCAAAGATCTGCTGTGATTTAGGAAGCAATTTGCCTTAACATCCATTATTCTACCAACATCTGTAGTTTGGAGCAGAGTCGCTTCTGTGATTCTCATTTTCAGATAAGGAAACCCAAGAAAGCTCTCTGCTTATCCTAGTTCATAATGCTTGTTGAAAAGGTGTCCCTGGACTCCATTAGGGGTCTCAAGACACCCATGCCGTGAAGGCTAGTGATTGAGGTTTATCTCCTACCTTGCTCAGGGAGGAATAGATTTGAAAAAGGATGATCTCAGCTACAGGCTGAATGTTTGTGTCCCCTCAAAGTTCATGTTGAAAACTCATCTGACATGTGATGGGATTAGGAGGTGGGGCCTTTGGGTGATGATTAGCTCATGAGGACAAAACCCTGAGGGATGAAATCTGTGCCTCCATAAAAGAGACCCAGGGGAGCTCCCCTGCCCATTCTGCCCAGTGAGGACACAGGAAGAAGATAGCTGTCTGTGAACTGGCAGTCTAGGAAGCGGGCCCTCACCAGACACCACATCTACCCACACCTTGACCTTGGACTTCCCAGGCTCCAGAATTGTGAGAAATAGATTTTATAAGCCGTCCATCTATGGTATTCTGTTATAGCAGCCTGAACAGACTGGCTGTCTTTCCAAGGAGCTACTTGTAGGGAGCTCATGAGCTTTGGTTTCAGATACTTTATTAAGACTCTAGATTCTCACTCAGCAAGTCTATCCATCAACAAACATTTTATAAGACCTCCCTTATATGAAATACTAGGCTAGCACATCAGTGGAGTAAATGATGAAGAGTTGGAGTTTGGGTTGGAGTGAATACAGCCTGCCCTATAGGAATTTATAGTCTAATGGGGGACCAAACCTAATGCTCAACAGGATGAACAAATTGTGATATATCCATGCAATGAGATACCATGCAACAATAAAAGAGAACCAACTGTTGATGTATGGGTGAATCTGAAAAATAAATCAAGCAATAAGAAGTACAAATTGGTAGTTACAAAGTAGTCATGGGGATGTAAAGTAGAGTATGGGGAATATAGTCAATAATATTATAATATCTTTGTACGGTGTCAGATGGGTACTAGACTTATGGAGGGTCACTTTGTAAATTATATAAATGTCTAACCACTATGCTGCACACCTGAAACTAATATAAAATAATTTTGACTGTCAACTGTAATTTAAAAAATAGTCACAGGATGTAAAGTATAGATAGCACAGGAAATCTAGTCAATAATATTATAATAACTATGCACAGTGTCAGATGGGCAATAGGTAATGGACTTACTGGGGTTATCACTTTGTAAGGTATATAAATGTCTAATCACTGTGTTGTTTTGTACACATGAAACTACTAGAAAATAAAATCATTCAAGCACAATAAACCAGATGCAGAGTACAAATTGGACGATTCAATTTATATGAAGTTCAAGATCAGGCAAACTCATCTATATTGATAGAAATATAGTTCACCTCTTGGTGAAGAGACTGATGAGGAAGGAGCACTGAAGAAACTTCTGGAATGCTCTATATCTTGAACTGAGATGTAGTTACACAGGTGCACACATAAGCAAACAGAAGTTCATCAAATGGTATCTTTAAGATCGATGCAATGTATGTTTATAAATTATACCCAAATTTTAAAAACTCCAGTGGGGAGCGTTACAGTGAAATGTGCATACTCTTCCAATGTGGGCCTCCCAGCACTCTCTTCCTCTGCGTGGAACCCTGAGAGCCCCACGGACACGTTTTAGGAGGCCACACTGCATGGCTGGGAGGAGCATGGGCTTTGCTGAGTGACCGATCTAAGTTCAAATCCCGGGTCTACCACTTGCTGAGGTGTGACTTTGAACAAGTCCCATCATCCCACTGATCCTGATTTTTTTCACCTGTGAAATTAAGCCGCCCTGTAATGTGTTGTTGTGAGAATGAAATAAGCAGACTCCCTGGCACACGGAGGGTGCTCAGTAAATATAGGTTATTGTCATTGTCACTATTGCTGCTAGTCGCCCTCACTCTGCTTTACCTGGGGTGAGGTAAGCTCAGAGAGAGAGAGAGAGAGAGAGAAAGGAGAGGAAGGTTCGTAGGCAGAGGCAATGGGCAGTGTCTGAATGCTCTGTTTTCTTGTTGCCCCCACCTCCCACCCCAGACGTTTCTTGGAGGCAAGTTTGAGGCTGAACTCCATGGAGGATGCACCCAACTGGTCAGATGGAAGGCGGGCAGCCTGCCTGGCCCGCAGGCCTCTCACTGTGCTAGGCGATGGCTGCTGCCCCTGTGTGAGCAGCCGCGTGGAGGTGTGGAGCTCTGGTGGGCTCATTAGTGGCTCCCTCAGCCACAGCCCTCACGAATCCGACCTGAGTTCTCTGCAGAGCAACTGTGCCTTAAGGCGCGACGTGCAGCCCCACTGGTGTCTGCCAGCCAGCTGCTTCCGTAATAGAATATTGATCTCCAACAGGAGAGGTGCAAGCCCCACACACCAGACCTTGACCCTTAGAGGCAAGCGCTCGTGGACCGCAAATCCATCAGCCATCAATTTGATATTGACAGGCAATTAGAATGCAGTTCCTGAGTTACCTTCACTTGGGGATAGCAAGGTGATTGTTTCCGGAGGAGAAAGAGCAAAGAAAGAAAGAAACACCAGAAAAATCTGGTCAGGCCAGCATGCACCTCTAGAGCTCTGTCTGAGGAGGACAAAGCTAGGAGCTCTAGCAGAGGAAGCACGCGGCTTGGGGTCGGGAACACGCGAGTGAGTGGGTCCCTGGCTGGAGCTCTGCACCCCTCCCGCGCCGTCTCCGCACCTTCCCGCCTTGTTTCTAAGGTTCTCAGTCCCGGCTCCGGAGCTTTGAAAACTCCCAGAACCAAGACCACAATCCAGAGCGGTTACTGTATGTTGTCGTGTAGGATGCGCACCCACGTCTTTGACCCAAACTTTCCGGGAAAAATATCTTTTGCTTTAATTTTTGAATTCAAATTTTTATTTGTTTAGATATTTTATATTTAGATACTGGTTTTCTGTATTATAAAAGAATGTAAGCATTTATTTTTTTAACATATGATGGTATGAGAAATTTTACGTAACAAATAATGGCAAAACACAAGAACAGATACAAAGTACAAGAAATTTTATGTATAAATTTTTTATGTAAAAGAACTATTGTTTTTCAGGGTATTATTTTGCATACAGATTCTAGAGTTACACTTTTAAGTCATAAGCATAATAAAAGAATTAAAAAACATGTATATAGATATGGAATTAGTAGCACCCATGTATAATCTGCATCCTTATTTTTCCCTCATAAATTAGGACAAAAATGTGTGCACTATACATGGCAAAGTACAGTGCATTGGACCCTCTGGGGCTGAGACCCACATAGCCACAGTACTTAAGGCTCCGCGTGCTTCCAATGTGCCGTGGGAGATCTCAAGCCCGTACAGAGTGAGGTGGCTACAGTCAGTGACCCAAGGCGGTGACTTCAGCCTTCCGTGTGCACGGAAGGGCCAGCAGGGACCTTCTCACAGTGCAGATTCTGACCCAGTCTCTGTGATTTCGTATGTCTGAGATGCTGTCTTTTTCACAAGCAACCAACCAGTTGCTGTAGCTGTGGCTACTCTTGGGACAATAGTTTGAGTAATAAGAGTCTATGGTGCTTTGTCTCCCAAACATTTAAAAAGTCTCCAGCTGCCCAGTAGGACTTTCTGCCGTGAAGGCAATGTTGTCTACCTGTGCTGTCCATAGGGTAATACATAGTAGCCACTAGTCACACATGAGTATTGCGCCCTTGAAATGTGAGTAGTGTCACTAAGAAACTCAATTTCTGATTGTATTTAACTTTTTTATAACTGGGAATTTATAAATTATTGAAATTAGATAGCCACACGTAACTAGGTGGTACCATGAGTCTAGAGGTTTTAAAATATGAAGCACACTTGTGTGACAGGGCTAAGCAAGGGTGTTCATAACACATGCCCCTTTAGGAATAAGCCCCAGTTCATGGCAAGACATTCTCTTCCTGGCTTAAGTCTAAACCCACATGAACAGAAAGTGTTGGTTCTGGGTGTATCATGGGAGGGAAACAGCTAGAGGTGGAGCCGAGGAGGTTGTGCTGGGCCTCCTAGAGCAGGCGCTATCATGGCCACACAGAAGAGGGAACCCTTGACACCACCTGGAGCTAGTGGGGAAGGCCACCAGAGTAGGTGTCGCGTGAGCTGCATCTTTAAGGATGAGTAGAGGTTCACCAGGAAGCCTGAGCAGGGGAGGAGAATGTGTGAAGGACAGAAGGCAAAGATGAGAAAGGGACCACGTGTGTGATGGGGCGGAGGGAGAGTGAGATGCCAAGAAGCCCTGGGACCTCAACAAGGGACCTCAGAGGACAAAAGACAATGGTCACTATGGCTCTTCTTATTCCAAAAGATAGCAGGCATCGTTGCCGTGACGATATTTGCAGAGAGGGTTCCCAAACAGGGCCACGCTGCAGTTGTAGAGGTCACACACCGCTTAACTCAAGGAGCAGCTCTTGGCGTGAATACAATGTAAGGGGCATCCCGTGGAGTTGTGAGATGTACCCGCTCTGCCACATCTTACTCTTTGTAAGATCTTTCATTAAAGTTCTCTTGCTCATGGTCAAGTAAACACCATGAGAGTGGAGCCTTCGGACTGGAGGCATCTCTAAAATGAGCCCCAGATTCCAGGGACCTCAGTTTCCCGATAAGTAAATGAGGATTATGGCTCTCCTCTAGGCCGGGTCCTGTTTCAATGCTCCAAATATGCCATCGTGTGTTTCTCAAGCAGTCCTACGGGGACACTGAGACGCCAGGGCAGCACAGAAGCTGTTCGCGCTGACATACCCAGTCCTGACTGAGGTCTACAGCCACGCTCCGTCCACCACTTGATTCCTCGAAGGGGTGAGGGGAAGCCTTCATCCGTTGCGCTACTTTGCAGCCCTCTGGAAGTCGGCGACGTGCCTGCGATCAGGACACGTACCTTCAGACGCGGCGAGGCTTCCCTGCGGCTGCGGCGGTGCCGACTTACTGCGCCAGCACCTCCCGCCCGCCGAGCCTCTTGGCGGCGGTACCGGCCTAGATGCACTCGAAAGAGAAACTAACTGCCTTAAACTGTCTATTTCTTGGACACCTTAGCAAAATATGGCTCCCCGGGGGTGCGCGTAATCAAATGGCCCCTCGGGGCTGCCTTTACCACATCCTGCCAGAATCCTAGCTGCACGTTTGCACACCCATATGCCCGCCTCAGCTGTCCCACAGGAAGTTCTCTCGCTTGTCTTGGTTGATTCTCAAGCCACGTAGGTGTCCCTGGGCAGCCAGACCCCCTGCAGTAGCTTTACGTGTCACACGCGTGCTGGCCGTGGCTAGGTCTGTATCTCCTTCCTTAGTACTCACTTCCGAGCAGCTAGCACCTGTGAGACCCCCACACCTTCTGCCTTCACCCATCCAGGAGCAAACGTGTCCCCTCTTCCTACCGTCTCGTTCTTTCTCTCAGCACCCTTGGGCAGTCAGTGAGACCCTCACCCACGCGGTCCCGCAGGCCAAGAACCCAGGTGTCTTTGATTCTTCCCTCTCTCACCGCCTCCACCCCTCCCTCCCACCCAGCCCCTCCCTCCCACCCAGCCCCTCCCACATTTTTGGTTGGGATTATAAGATCAGCTACAGGTAACAGAAAACGTAAAGAACCAAACCCAGTGCCGGAAAGAACTCGGGCCTTTTAAAGATCTGCCCGAGGTAGGAAGTCCGAGCGCGGTGTGGTGGTGCGGCGGCCGTGGGGACCCACGCTCCTTCCTCTGCCTGCGATGGCGCTTTCAGCTCCGATCCCAATGTCCCCTCTCTGATGGCTCCCGGAGAGCGTCCGTCACATCCACGTTGTGGGCTAGGAAGGAAACGGGCACCGGGTGGGCCGGGAGGGGAACTTCCAGCTAATGTGGTGTCCTTTACTCAGGCTTCCCCAACATGTCACATTGCCCTCCCGCTAATTCTCATTGGCCGTAGCCAGCGCCATGCGGACTAATCTGTCTGATCTTTCAGCAGGGTGGCCTGCTAGCCCCTAGAACAAGAGGTTATGTTACGAAGGCAGAAAGTGAGGACAGAGCTTGGGACACGGTTCACCGTGTCTACCCTCCACAGTGGTGGTGTTTCTACCTGCTTCAGGTGTAACATACCTGCCCCCACCCCTACAGCGCGCTGTCGTTGTTCTAGCTGACCCAATCCCAGAGGGAGAGCAACCTAAATGACAACCACAAAACATTTGTACCAAGTCAGGAAAAGTCTTTATCCAGCTCAGAATGGCTTTTTCCAGTTTGCCTGGTCCCCCGAAAAAGCTCTTCATTCAACAGGAACAATGATGTGAGCCCGACTAATGTATCCACCTGCCCCTCAGTGTAATGGCCGGAAGGAGCTGGGAGGGAAGATGTGCACTGTGATAAATAATTAATGTTAATAGCAACAACGAAAACCAACAGTGGTGATACGTGACACGGCAGAACCATGGTTAGATCTTGGTTTCAAGCAGGTTGACTGTAGTCCGACCACACGGTTTCATCGGGAACCCATCGGAGTCGGAGCACCCAGGCGGCCCATCTTTGGCGTTTACTGCCGGTGGGTGTCTGAGTGACACCAGCTGGCTTTCCGTCCGTCAGCTAGTGCACCAGGGCTGTCATTATCTGCAGGATGACGCACTACAATGGGTGTGTGCCTCTCCTCTACCTCAGTGTTGTCCTGCATCTCCTGGCAGTTGGCTTTCTGCTTCTTGGCCACTGGTGGCACTTTTATATGAAATGGTGGCACTGTGGCCAGGAAACCACAGTGGACATCAGGAAACCAGGCACTTGGGACTAATGGGGTGCTCTTTGCTTGGCTATGTTTCCCCTTCCTGAGGCCCGGTTTCCGCTGACATAAAGTGAGGGCGAGGGATTCCATAAGCCTTTTTCCTAATCTAAAGTGACGTGATAATTGTCCCTTTTCAACAATAATTGCTGCCACTCTCGAGCCCTCTGCCCTGTGTGCTGCTTTGGGCTTTATTTACATCGTTTTTTCTAATCTTCAAACTAACCCGGAGATAAGTGACGTCCTGATGCTCATTTTCGAGGCACAAGAGGTTTGTTGACTAAAGCTTCCCAAAGAGAGAGGCAAGGCAGGAGTTTTGGCTCAGGTCTGTTCTGCTCTCACCTTGGTGACTCTGGATCCTGGATTTACCCAGTGACCAGTTATCCCAGAAACCCTCCGGAAAAGGCTGATGTCGTATGTCATGCAGGGAGGAGTATAAAAATAGGAAACGACATTCAGCCAAAAGTAGGTTTTAATGGGATTTTCACATGACTTGGTAATATTTTTAAATCTGATTTTAATATGATTTGTTTCCCCTCCCATGTTTTACCACTGTGTAATCTCAGGGGATAGGCTTGATATCTGTGGACTTTATTTGTCCCAGGGAAACGATAAGATGTCACCTAGAATAAAGAGTACACTTTTAGCCCGAGAGGACTCTGAATATTTGTGGGCCCAGAGTCCCTTGTCAGGTCTGTTTTATTTAGCTCCAGTATAAGCAGAAGTTGAGGGTTCCCACTGGACCGTAAAAATTTTTATTTTTTTCCTGCAAGAATTGCTGCGTGCCTGCCGTGTACCCAGCCAAGTGCCTGGACTTCTGTGTGTGCATGGTGCATTACCTCCTCACGTCTTACAGTGGGGCAGGTGCAACGCACCCCATTTGCAAATGAGGAAAATAAAGCTCAGAGAAAGGGGAGGAATTCCTCAAGGTCATACCTCAAGTAAGAGGCAGAGGCGGGATTAGAACCCAGGACTACTGGATTCCCTTCATCACACCAAGCCTGCCTCACGAAGATGCTACTCTCCCGTCGTTGACTCGGGAAGGTTCTCTCCTCTCCCATTCACAAACAGGTCACTCTGTGGAATGAACCCAGAAGCGGACTTGAAACATGGTGTAGTGAAACCCAGGCCGAGGGCTTTAGACGTGGAGTGGAGAACAGGGACATTCCTGGCAACATGACCCTGAAAACAACAATGAGTGTCTGAAACTGAGAAGGAAGAATCTCCCCAAGATCCTGAAACTGGATACTTTCTCAAGCCCCACCTAGCACCGAAAGCAAATTCATGAGGGGGTGAAGCTGCCAGTCTGCAGGGAGCACCAGAGTTAAATTCATGCGGGAAGTCTCCTCGCATTAGAGAGCACGTCAGCATTTCTGGGAGATTAAAACAAACCAAACAATAACAATGATAAAAAGAAAATCCAGTGGGAAAAAAATGTGTTTAAAGAAACGGTGGACAATAGTTAATCAGAAGATGGCCAAGAGAAATAAGAGCCGAATTTCATGCATAGCTTATTGTACGGGGCCTGGCAGACTTAACGCCCGTTTCTATGAGCTGGTAGTCTATACCAAACCTTTTCTTACAAAATCATAAGCGTTTCTGCAACATGACAGTATTTTAATGCCGTTCAAAAGGGCGTTACTTCTGCCTGACCCGTGTCTGTGCCTTACGTGCAGTACCTACAAGGGCTTAGGGTCCCTGGTTTGCAGGTAAGGAGGCTGTGCTTGCAGTGCGTCGTCTGGCCCTCCAGATCCTTTCTCCTCTGCCACACCTGGTGGGCACCCTGGGAAGCGGATCTTCATGGATTACCTCAACGAGCTCCTTGCCTTTAGTCGGTAAGGCCGTCAGCAGCGAGATTGGAAGGTAGGAGAATGACATCTGGCTCTGCACGGCTCCAAGCCCTTCCTGCCAGACCTTCCACTGGCTGCCATCTTCCACCGGAAGTTACGGCTCCCCGCAAGCAGCGCTTTCCTGTGGCCGTAACACCTCCCCAGGCTCCGGTAGGCGCTTCTCCTCATCCACAATCCCCGGCTCCGAGAGGTACTGGCTCTCCGCCGTCACTGGCTCTGAGAGGCGTCACCGTCCCTTGTGAGTGTCCCTTAGTTCTGCCTGCATCTCTGTGAATAGTCGCGTCATTGAACTGCCTCAGTTGCCTCTTCCACGTGCATAGGCTGTTAACTTTGGAAGGGACCCCGACCGGTGCTGAACCCAGGACACAGAAGGGTTAAGTCGCCGGCACCAAGTGGGGGTGTTTGTTAAAGCAGCGGTAGTTGCTACAACATACTCAAGGGCTGTCTGGGAAGTAACCAGCCATAGAATGTGAAAACCAGAGGCATTTCTGGCTGGAGTTCTTCCGGACAGCCCTTGTGAACCCCTGAATCTCAATAACGTTAGCTAAGACACATGAATTTCTCATTCACCCAAGTCCCACATGGGATGGGGCTCCTGAGTGACAGGTGGCTCTCCTCCAAGTGGTAACACAGAGAACATGGTTCCTTCTACCTCCAGGCTCCACCAGAGTCAACATAGGATTTCCAAGGTACCTCCAACCTTCGGCAGCAAACTGCAAGACAGAAAGGGCCTGGGGGCTCAAACACAGAAGTGGCCGGCATCCCTACCATGCACAGTCCGTTGGCCAAAGCTCAACCGCGTGGCCACCTGGTTGTGAAAGGCCTCGAGAAGGCGTGTCCAGGAGGATTCTGGGAAGGGTTTGGAGCAGAGCTGGTGAGTGCCCACCTCAAGGAGTGGGTACAAAAGCACAGGCTCAAATCCAGGGCGTGCCCGTTCAAAACCCAAGGCCGCCGCCGGTTCATGGGGTAACTGTGTGCATCAAATAACAGGACTCAACCATGCGAGTTCGTGGGGAAAGACAGCTGGAGCGAGAACTCCTTGAATGATGTGGTGGAGGCACCGAGCAGGTAGGTGCCCTGGAAAGAACGTCAGAGGGGACACGCGAGCTGCCGCCCCAGCCTGTCCCAGCGCGCCCCGGGCCTTCGTGGCGTACACATCTCCCTGCGCGTGATTCCATTCCACCGTCTGAGGACACCCACTTTGCATGTCGCCTGCTAATGTTATACATACGCAGAAATGTACGCCTAATCGTACATATTATTATATTAGGTTTACATGAATAAAATACGCATTCTATGATGTATAGAAACTTCAAGGGTAATTCTGACTACACGAGGGCTGTCCGGAAAGTCTCCAGCCACGGACCATGAAAACTAGAGGCGTTCGTGGCCGGATTTTCCCCGACAGCCCTCGTAGGCCCTGTTTGCCTCGCGCACGTGTCCTGAATCCGCGTTCTCCTCCAGCGCAGCCTTCTCGGCCCCCCGCGCCGCCGTGGGCCCCCTCTCCCGCCGGGAGCTCGCAGTGTGGGGCTCACCCTCTGAGAGTGCGGACAGTGCGGTGTTCTGCGTCGCTGTGTAAATCCAAAGACGCGCTGCTCAGGAGACACTGACCTGTTTGTTGACTTTGCCTTTTTTTCCCACCTTGTAGGCATGTCCGGCGATCCAGGAATTTGGAGAAAGAACCTGCCTCACAAAGGTAATTTTTCCCTAAATGGGTAACCCGGGGCGTGGGGAAAATGCACGAAAAAATAAGCTGACACAGATGTTATTTCAAGACCTGAAAGCAATGTATGTGAATCCTGCCTCAGTGAGAGAGAAATCACAAGCTCCCAGTTTGTGATCATCTCTAGGGCCCTCTTGCTCCTCATGTTTTCCCCAGATTGGGGAAATCAAGACAAGGCAATGTGGTGGGAAAAGGAATTCCAAGCGCCATTGGATTATCATAGTTTTGATTCTGTCGATCTCGTCACTCACTGCATGCACGGTATTGTGTCTGCGTCTGTGAAGATGTCCCTGTCCCTGTCCCTGTCCTCAAGGATGGTAGGGGGCAGAGAGACAAGACAATTACTGTTGGTGGTAAGTGGTGTAAAGGAGATCAAACGCAGGTGGTTACGTTGAAAACTGTCCTGAGATGAGAGAGGGGAGAGTCCCCAAATGCTGAGACGCAGGGGGCCGGGTGAGTCCTGGGGGAACAGTACTCCGGGCCTGAATCGCAAGCCGTGCAATGGCCCTGAAATCACAGAACACAGCGCGAGGCTGAGGGGCTGCGATGGGGAGATGGACGTGAGCTGGAAGTGGCCCCCGGAGGTCAGGACACACGAAGTTCGAATCGTGTTCTGAGAGTAACAGACAACTGTGGCGGGCAGGGAGTGAGCTGAGGTCTGGCTTTCTGTGTGTGGTGGGGGGTGTCGTTTGGTTTACTTTGGTGTGAGGATCATTCTGTCCGTCGTGTGGAGGGATTGGCAAGAGTAGAAGCGGAGAGACCAATGAGGAGATAAGAAATGTTGACTTGGACCAGAGTTAGATTTTGACGGGGTGAAAGTGGTCAGGCTGGGGACATACTCCGAAATGGGGCTGCTCGGATCTGCTGGTGCATACGTTGTGGGCTGTGAAGGAGCATGAGGCATCTGGGGTGACTCCCAGGTTTGGGCCTTTGGCAACTAGCAAAAGGGTTGGCTGTAGCCCAGATGGAGACAGCTGGGAGCGCCGTTCCGCACTGATGGCGGAAAATCCACCCTGCCCCCAGCCGTTACTTACAAAGCGTGGCTGTGGTGCTAGCTCTAGTCAGCAGGCCTTGGCGAGAGTCTGTTCAAAGAAAACATGGGCCCTACCCTCGTGTCCTGCTGCAAAAGAGGCTGACACAGCCTGATGATGGCTCCGGCTCTTTCAACCTATGTGCCTAAAGGAGGTCGGGGAAGTCAATTTTCAGATGGTCACCGGTGGCTGGACAAAAATGTTGGCCATACCCAAACTGTGTAAGTTAGTTCAAGGGACACATTACCTACTCTGGGGATCCCAAATTGCTCTACTTGATAAGTCAACATTCAAGAGTTTTCGAATCTCTGGATCTCTTGGCCCGAGAATACTTCCTAAAGCCAGTGCGAAGAGGAAGGCAGCAACCAGCAGTGAGATTTCAGGGACGCGTGCCATGTGTGCACTCATCACACTCTGTCACCTTCCGTGCCTGCCTCCTCAGTGGCCCATAATAACGGAACTCTCTGGCTCACTAAGACAGGGAATTCTGCCATTGACTAGAGCTCAGCCATCTACCCACCCCCATATTGGAATTCCACCCCAGGCAGATCTCCTCTCTGGCCATCCCCCCAGACCTCAGAATCTTGTCCTCCCCAGAACCACAGTCCAGACCCCGCGTAGTTCTGAGAACTCGAGGGTCGGTAGAACATTTCAGGCCCCACAACCAGAACCCCCAATGCAGTACCTCAGTGCAGTTGATTCCTAGTAAATTGTCATTCCCCAAGCAGCCTCCCGGGAAAGCCGTAATTACAATCCTGGGTTCTCAAAGCCAACTTTGGGCCCACCCGTTGCTGGCTCTGTCCCCTCCTCTCCCACCTCCTCCATTGGGATTATTCCAAGAGTCTGCTGTGTGACTCCCCTTCCCCGTGGGAGTAGTAACTCCTAGGGGTGAGTGGGGAGTGTCCTGACAGGAAGGGCTGGCCCCCCGCCAGGGGACCTTTCACTTTCTTCCTCTCACTCTCCTCTGCTTCCCTTTTCCTGCTAAAGGGGAAAACCTGAAGGTAGGTGTTCCATTTAGTCACCCAGGGTGAGCCGTTTGGACTTGTCAACAGTAAACACTGCTCCCGCCCAACTCTGAACGTTCCCTCCGGGGACCGCGGGATGCAGTGCGATGGTGTCTTCCATGTTCCGGTGCGGGCAAAACATTGGGAGCCGTCAAGGTGAACGGCTCTGGAGTCGCTCAAGAGTTAGTCTCTCCACCTTCCAGCCCCGGGCTAGTGGTCATTCAATGGGCTTTGGGTCTTCTCTGTACAATGGAGGTAGCAAGACCTAAGAGAGGGGGTCGTTGTGAGGGTCAGAAAGCGTCACGTAGAGGATATGGGCTTACCCCAGTGTGGTTCCCGGGACGCAGGAAGTAATTTTTAAAAAGCACTTACACAGAAATGTGTGTGTGTGTGTGTGTGTGTGTGTGTGTACACGGATATTCACTTGCCCATTCTCATACATGTTCAACAAGGCTCTCCTGCCTACTAAATGCCTGGACTTACTCCAGGTGCTGGGTATGCAAACATGGAACACAATGGATACAAGTTCTAGAGTGAAGACAGACAATAAACAAACATATCCAACAGCAGGTCCCAACGTGAGTAGAGAAGAAAACTAAAGCCTGGTGATGGAATAAGATGCTGGAGGGCCAAGGTGCTGATTCAGGAAGCCTTTCTGGGGAGGTGGCATTCAAATGGAGACCTGAAAGAAAGATGTCCCTGGAGGAACCTTCCAGATGGAGGGCACAGCACATGCAGAGGCTGCGGGGAGGGGGCCTACCGGGCTTGCGCAGAACAGGAAGGAGGCAAGAAGCCAGAGCAAGAGGCGCACTGGTAGGTCAGAGGCAGCTGAGAGTCACTCCCAGGGACCCTACAGGCCGCCCTAAGGAATTTGAGTTTCCTTCTTGGGAAGCTGGGAAGCCCCCGGAGATGTGCGGGTGGAGGTGGGCCATGGTCTGAGTCACGTTGTTAAGGAAGCGCTCCGACTACTCTACGGAGAAGAGGTTGGAGGGCCAACACAGAAGGGGCTGAGTGAGGGGACTACGGCTGCCATTGAGCTGGGACATCGTGGTTGCTTGCACCAGTGGCTGCAAAGGAAGTCTTGAAAGGGCACGGATTGGTGATAAACGGTAGGGTCAGAGATGAGGGAATAGGTGTGGTTGCGAAAGGAAGAAGTCAAGGGCGACAGGAAGGTCTCTGACCTGAGAAACTTCTTGAGGGAAATGAGCATTGACTGGGATTGGGAAGACCACGGCAGATGTAGTTTTGCGGGGAGAAATCAAAAGAGTTCCTTCACTGAAGAAATATGTTAGTAAGGCTCTCTCTTGTGCCCGGCATCTCGCTGCACATTGAGAAGACACTGATGACGAGACGAAACAGGCTTTGCAGTCATGAAAGTCAACTTGCAAAAACAGGCAACATTTATTGAGGCAGAACCAGGAGGCAGGCACCATGCTAATTATTCTCCGTTTAATGAGCCATACTGTCTGGTGAGGGAGACAGCCGTTAAACAAATAATTACTCAAATATCTATTTAATTATGAGTGGAAAAGTGTAGGGCCTATGCCTGGGTATAATCTGGGGGAACTGCTCCCTGGCTTCTAGGGAAGGTTTTGCTGGGCGGCAGGGGAGGAGAGGGATTTTTGAGGGTCTGGTCATCATGGAAGGACTCTGCGTCATCCTCAGCTCTGAACTCAGCCCTTATTTGGCAGTATGTTACCTACCCAGGTATCCCTGGGAGAGGAGAGGACCTCCAGCCTTGTAACCTCGCCTCACTCCCACCCTACCCTGCTGCTAGAGCCATTTTCCAGTGTGACCGGTCACCCTCTCTCCTCTCTACGTCCCACTCGGAATGGGCCAGTCCAAGGGAAGCATCTCCAGACAGTGACGGTCCCTTCCTGTGACCACCACCCTCTACAAGAACCCCATTCCTGGGCTCCAGTTCACCTGTCCAACCCCATTGGGATCGTGCCTCGTCTTGCATGATTCTGAAATTGGTCTGATGTATTCGTGCTTATTTTCCTACAAGACTGCAAACTCCTTGAGGGCGTGGGGCAAGGCCTTGTTTGTCCTCTGTATTTCCAACAAGACGTAGCAAACGGCTCAGAGCTGAGATCATTTGAGAGACTGTGGACTGAACACTTCCACATCATCCCAGGGACGAGTTTGGGAAAAAGTCATCTTGTCGGTGCGCTGAGATGGGCCTGACTCAGGCTGACCAATGTGCCCACGGGGCCCCGAGGCGTAACAGGAGGTCCGATTATTAATTTTCAGCAGGCTGAAACGTTCAGGGTGGTGTGGTCTGAGCGAGTGTGATTCTTTTCCTGGAGCCGAGTCACAGGGGAAGTAAGTCATGATTGGAAACCATTTTATTTTATTTTATTGCGAAGAGAAGTCATTTTTTGCAGGAACCAGAAAAATAATTGAGCTCCTTGCAACATAGCGTAGTTTCTGGGAGAGGAATCATAGCAGCAGAAATTGCCATTTGCAACTAACGGAGTTATTTCTCCATCCCGGGTAACCTCATGACATTTCCCATGTATTTTATGAAGTCCGGATCTCCATCTAGCCGGAACCGTTATACCACCCACCAGAGCTTCTCAGATTAGCCTCTTTCCTCTGAAAAAAGATGCCCATTAAATGATGTCAAACACACAGTTGGACTCTCCCTGCACTAGGCATAGCCCAAAGGGGCTTATTTAGCTTTCTCTTCTTTTAGGCATATTTTGGGAGGAAATCTACCACTGTGTTGATTTCTGACTCAAGAAGGAGAAATTGAGGACCTGAGTATTCTAGAAACAATCTTTATTGAATAGATACCTATGTTCCAATGAGCCAGTTTCAGAGATTAGTGCAAATATCTTAGTATCAGCACCATCACGAAATATTAGAAGCATTTAGAAACCATGATATGGTGCAAGTAAGCGATGCTTCCACCTCAAAAGTGGGCGTTGTGTATCTACAACTGTTTGAAGTCCATCACTGTCTTTTTTGGCATAATCCTTCCTAATTGAGAATGCACTTTCACAAAGACTTGGTAGGGAAAGAAAACTTGCATTGGGGGCCAGGCTTTGTGCTTAAGCTCTTATACATGTTCACACGTATGCTCCTGGCCATGACACTGAGATCTATGAGCTTCATGTTACAGAAGAAGAACCAGAGTTTGGTGAGTTGCTTATTGTCAACAGTCCTAAGGGACAGGATAAGCAATTGGCATCAGAGTTGGAGCCTCCATGGTCATGCTTCTCCCACAGCCCCATTCTGCATCTCTCAGTGGAGAATGCCGCCCAGCAGCCTGGGTTCAGCTACATGGGGGCTGTGGTTTCCATACTGGCTCCACATCAAAATTACCTGAACAGCTTGTCAGATTTATGAGCTTCACCTCAGAGGTTCTGATTGCGTGGGTAGGGCGTGAACCCCAGGGCTCTAGATTTTTTTATCCAGCCCAGACCACTGCCAGGGCGAGCGTCGGGTAGCTTGAGCATTCCTTCATATGAAACACCATGAAGTAACAGGCACGAAGCACCTTAAATTTGTTTCCACTGCTCTCTGCTGAGGAAGGCTGTGCTGTAGCTTACACTCTGCTGCAAATTCTTAATCCGCACCCATGATCTCCAGTGTGCGAATTGTGACACTTAGGTATATATATCTGAAAGGATTTTCTTAGACTCAAAACATGTAATATGCAGAAGGCAACTTCCACCCCTAAAGGTCATGGAGTCCAACCAGCTCCCGAAAAAGTCAAGCTCAGAGAGGTCCCAGATTGCACCGGTGGTCGACCAGACACAGACACCCACCCTGGTCTCCGGGCCTCTGTCCCCAGGCTGCCGAACCCGGGAGAGAGTTGTTTCTTCACACTGCCCTTTCAAATCACAGCACGTTTGCTGGCTCCATCTAACGCTGGCCCTCCCGCTGTCTACTTTTAGATTCTGATGTGCCCAATTCAGAGAGATTTCTTGGAAACAGAGCCGGCCCTTCCAGTAAGTGTGTATAGCAGAACAGTGATTACAGAGAGGGGCCTGGTGGAAACAGAACCCAGACATGTAAAACCTGACACCTGCACTGACATCAGTGCCGACACTCTCTGCCCCAGTTCCCACTCCCTGACTCAACCCCACCTTCGACGTGTCCACAATGTTATTTGGGGCAAAACTGCACAGAGCACTTCCACCAGCAGCCCAGTTTCCTGCTAGCAGCCGTGCTCCTAAAAGGGGAGGGATGAAAACTTGGTCAAAGCCCCGTGGGGATTTCTGACACGTTAGGAGGGCCCAGATAAACTGTGTTACACCGCGTTGACTACTTTGTTTTTCTTTAAGAGCATTCTTAATTGGTTCCCCACAAAAGGCTTGCAGGTAATGAGTTTTGAAACAAATAATAAGTATATTTGACCATCTTGTCTGACTCAGGTAAGTGTGAGGGTAGGAAAGAGGCCTGTGAGATGGGTGTGGGCCTCGTGGCAAGAGGCAGGACCTGGCTTCTTGGGTTCATGCAGAATCAACTCTGACTTAGACGCTCCGTTCTGATTCAAGGAGTTTGTGGCAAACGCAGTGCTAGGTTTTGGTGGGATGGAGATGATGGGCTGTGTATCAGGATGCTAAGAAGAATTCAAATGTGAAGTTGATTTAGGCCGCAGCCTTTCCCAGACACTCTGGCCTCAGCCTCAAACCTTTCCTCATCTATCAGTCACCCTAATGCAAATCTGTGGTCTGGAATGCCTGCTCTCCCTTTCTTTCCTGGGGATGGTCATTAGGGCTCTTCACCAGTTCCAGGACCCTCTGCCTTCCAAGCATATGGCAACATTTCATCTTTCTCTCCTCTTGAGCATGAAATTGTGACCATGGAGTTTGATTTGGTCAATGAAATAGAAGTGAAAGCAGTTTTATTTGGGGGAATCTCAGGCCGAAGCTATGAGAACCAGTGTTTATTTTCATCTCACTCTCTCTCCTCTGCATGCCACTCTCCAGATGGTAAAGGCCCCACCAGCCTGGGTGCTGCAGTAAAGAAACATATAGTGAAATCCTCAGCTGATCAATGATGAAAGTAGCATGAGAAAGAAAGAAACCTTAATCTACCTTCAGTAAACTTTAAATCTTCCACGATCTGGGAGTTGTTTGTTACACAGCATAGCCCAGTTTAGGGTGACTGATAGATGCCCTGTCCACCCCGCCCATTCCCACTTACTTGGTTAACTCTGATCATTCTTTACATGGTCATTTCATGGCTACTCCCAAGGGAAGAGTCTGCTGGCCACTCTGTGTCCCAGTTTTATCTGATGCCAACAAGCTAGTTCTCATAGTCTCCAAACCCCCTCAACGTAACACCTAGCAATTACCATATTATCAAGATTGTGAGTTCATTTATCTATGGCCCCTGGTAGGCTATGAACGGCTTCCCATGCGAGGCTATGGCTCGTACACCATTTTCTCCAGCATCTAGTGCAACACCTGAGAGAAAGTAACTATGTTTGTGTGTCCACATATGTATCTATAACTTCGTTGAGTTCATTTTCTAACTACTTCTGTCAAGTCACTATGCTAATAGTTGGCACTAAATCTTACCAGAAACTCTACAACACACACATCCACATGTGCACACACATCCACATGTGCACACACATCCATGTACATGCACACACATCCACATGTGCACACACATCCACATGTGCACACACATCCACATGTGCACACACATCCATGTACATGCACACACATCCACATGTGCACACGCATCCACATGTGCACACACATCCATGTACATGCACACACATCCACATGTGCACACACATCCATGTACATGCACACACATCCACATGTGCACACACATCCATGTACATGGAAGACATACAATAATTATGGGTCCACTCTTACTCTGGAACCAAAGGAAAGAGGGGTGGTTGACCCTAGGAAAAGCATTCCCCACTCCTGACCTGAATTTTATTTATAAGTCCAGCTACTGGAGAAGATGATCATGGGCTTTGGGATCAAACCAGCCCGTGTTCAAAGCCCCTCTCCACCGTTTCTCAGATGTGTGATGTTGATCTCTTTGGGCATTTGTTTCCTTATCTACAAAAAGAGGAAACTATACCTACCTCTTACAACTATTCTTAAAGGAAAGTTAAGAGAAGGTGCATAATGTGTGATATTTGCATCCTTTGGAATGTGGACGATAGTCACTGAAAGACAGCAATTATTAGCATTCTTAATACGATAACGATTATCTGTTGACAGGTTTACTCTCTTGCTTCTAGATGAGAAGTACCCGAGGGAATGAACCTCTTATTCATCTTTGCCCTCTCAGTGTCTAGGCAGGACATATAAATATAAGGCACGTTACATGAATAAATAAGTGAATGATAGGAGATTTGGAATAAAAAACAAAAATGTGTTTGTCTTAGATATCCTCGACTCCTCCAAGACAGCAGTGGTATGAGAAATAAGATGGATACTATCAAGGTGTGCACCACAAGGTGTTATTTCCTACCATGATCATTTCCCTATTTAAAAAAGGTTTTATGTACCCTGATAACCAGAGCTATGATGATGAGAGATGAAAGTAAAACACTAACGAAGACATATCATGCTCAGCATACCATCTTGCACATAGTGGGTACTCTGTAAAATATCTGTGAAATTGAACTAGATTAGACTGAATAAAAATAATCTGGTGTTATTTTAAATGAACTGAATTGAATTGAACTGAACTACAGTGATTTCATAAATCTGATAGGACACGAGTTCTCTAAAGAAGGGACTTTATCTGTTTTGTCTTCTGCTGTCTCCTTAGTGCATAGCACAGCATAGGCACTCAGTGAATATTAATGAATAAATGAATGAAGAAGCAACCAGACAGACAGTAGCCACCCTTGGAAATCAAGGGGTCCAGAAAGCCTCCCCAAGAAAAGGAGAGGTTCTTTTTAATCTACATGCATTGATGAATATGAAAACAAAGTCAAAGACAAATGGAGAAATAGGGGCAGATTACTGTTCCATGATCACTGACTTTTTTGGAATAGCTAGGAAGTGGCTCAGCCCTCCAGGCTATGGAATTGTCATCTAATAAACAGTACCACTCCTTTGAAAAGTATGAAGCTCCAGATTGTGCAATGTCTAGATGCTTTGCCAAGGGAAGGAACGAAATTCCAAGGAAATCCCAATACCTTTCCACCTCGATAAGCTCTCCAGGGGTTGCTGACCCAGGTAACCCAAGAAGGAGGTAATCGACCCAGGAGATGCAGAAAGTAGACCCAGAGTTCCCACCCCGATTGGCCCTGAGTCCAAAAACCAAGCTCTCCCCATGATGTCACACTTCAGGCAGGAGTCCTGGCTCCAGCAGAGGAAAACATGTAAGAAACGATCAGGAGCAGAGCAGCAGTTCAAGTGTCAGTCAGTGCTCATTGTGAAGAGGCCACATCTCAGGGACCGGATATTTCTACCAGGGCTGAGCTGGGTGTGATAGGTAGAATAATGCCCCCTCCCAAGATGTCACCATCCTAATTCCCCAAACTTGTGACTGTCTTGCCTGAGATGGCAAAAGAGATTTTGCAGGTGTGATTATGTGAAGAGTCCTGGGGAGATGTAACGTGGATTTCCCAGGTGGGCTCGATCTAACTGCAAGCATCCCTATTAGGAGGAGGTGGGAGGGTCAAGGTCAGAGAGGAAGATGTGATGATGGAAGCAGAGGCCGTAGGGGCCTGAGGAATGCCGGGGGCCTGCAGGGCTGGCCGAGACAAGGAACCAGATTCTGTTTTCGATCCTCCAGAAGGAATACAGTTCTGTGAACACCTTGATTTCAGCCCAGTGAAACGGTCTTCAGACACCAGCCCTCTGGAACTATAAAGGTGGTAAACATGTGTTGTTTTAAGCTGCCACTTTTATGGTCATTTGTTATGGCAGCAATAGGAAACCAACATACCAGGGTCACCACATAGACTACAGGACACCCAGTGAAAGGTGTATTTCAGAAAAACCACCAATGATTTCTTTAGTGTAAGTATGCTCCATGCAGTGATTGTTCGTCCTGTGTTTTCATTTGCTAAATCTGGTAATCCTGTTCAACTTCCTCCCTCCCACCCAGCCCCCCAGCACCCAGCACCCCTCTTTCTCCCCTTCTGCTCCATCACAATGGTCCTATTATACCTGCCACTTCAGGGTTAGCCTAGGAATCAACAGAGTAAAATTGTTAAGGCCTCAGACAAATAGCTCTGAGGGAAAGTTATTATTCTATATCATTGCCTATCAATTATTTATAGTTTATAATGTGATGCCATTTGTAATGGATAATATGTTTTTCTATTGTGTCGTAATATCACCCAAGTCATCAGAACCACCATTGGGGAGATGGATTGGCCTGGCGCAGACAGCAACTGCTATTTTTTTTAACAAGCTGTGTGCATTTTTGAACCTGAAAATCTTTGCTATGTTAGATAAGAGAGAAGTTGTCTTTGAATTCAAAGAGAAGAATAGAATCCACCTTGTCTGACAAATGGATTTCCTAAGAAACCAGGCAGGGCCTAGGGTGAAGCAAAAACCATGCCCAGGACACACACCTTAAGGAGGCTCTTGCTTTTGTGTGATGACCCTGAGCTTGCATGGCTGGGGGTGGGGGTGGGGAGGGTGAGTACTTCCTTAAATTTGGCATCCTAGGAGCCTCACTTCCCTCTCTCCAGCCCCACCAAGCCAGGAAATCTCCCATCAAGGCATCAACAAAAGCCAGAGCTAAGGTGGCCTGTTTAAGTGACCTGTGGGAAACTGAGGCCCCAAAGATGT
Organism: Lyroderma lyra; assembly: GCA_004026885.1. Lineage (NCBI taxonomy): Eukaryota > Metazoa > Chordata > Mammalia > Chiroptera > Megadermatidae > Lyroderma > Lyroderma lyra. The sequence goes on from PVJL010006499.1 coordinate 37,676, forward strand.
GGACAGGCCATCTTCTGCACCTGTCTGCCACCAGGTTACAGCCATGGTGCTGAGGTTGGCTCCTCATATCCAGCTCTAGGACCAGACTCCATCCTGACTGAATTAAACACATCAGCATAATGCCACCTCTGGCCTCCATGACTGGACACTTCACTCTGGCCTGAGCCAGTCAACAGATGGTTTGCCCCTGGCCACAGTGGTCCGCGCCGGCTCCAGGGCACACATGTGTGGCCAAGGGCAGCCCATGCCTTTTGATCCGTGGATAGAGAAAACGATTCCTCTTTTCGGAGGGTGTGGGACACAAAAGAAAAGCCTGAAAATGGTGCAGCCATTTTATTACCATGAAAAAAAAAGCCAGAGAACGATGCTGTCACATACAGAAGGGCACAGGTGACAGGATCATACAAGGACGCCAGAATCTTCATCAAATCCTACCTGAGGGTCAGCTACCTTTGGGCCATTCTGTTGCAGGCACAAATGAATCTGGTTAGTAGTTTACCCACCGGAGGGAGACCATTTCTGTTGGCGACAAGAGAGGTTTTCCTAACTGCACAGGGACCTTGGAAAAGCCAAAGTCTACCGCGGCGTTGTCCAGCAGAACTTCCTACAGGGGCAGAAATGTTCTCTGCTTGTGCTGTGCAAACCACTATTGAACATTTGAAATGTAGCTAATGCGACTGAGGATCTGACTTTTACATTCTCCTCATTTTAATTAATGTCAACTTAAATGGCCACGTGTGACTAGGGACTACCATATTGGATAGTAAAGGTCTAGAAGCTTCCTTTCTTTCATTTCAGTTGTTGCCTCCCTCAGAAAGCCTCCCCTGATCCTTTCCTTCCCACAGAGCTGGAATCCAGCCCCCCTCCCCTGTGATCCCACAGCAATTGGTTGGGAAAGGCTCTGGCATTGCAATTACCTCTCTTAGAATAAGGACTTCTCTCCATGCCCATCTCCTGCCTTTGGTTGAGACCTTTGAAGGCAAAGTCTATTTTTATGCTGTGACATCCAGCAAAGGCATTGCACGTCGTTGAACTGGATGAGGTCGTCTGTGGTCTAAATGTGTATGGGATATTCCTGAGGCAGGGCTGCTTTCTGATTGGGAGCGTTCCAAGCTCAAGGTCCCTATATAGCCCCCACAACATTTGTGACTAGGAGCAATAACATTTTTCACACAAGGAAACCAACCAGTCGACTCCTTAGAAACACTTCCACACTTACCTTCCCATTTGATTTTCAGAGCAAACCCGTGGGGTGAATGTTTCATCCCCGCTCTGGGCATAAAGGGATGAAGGTGAGACTTACATTCCAGGAGCTCTGTCAGGTGGCCCAGGACGTGAATGCACGTGTGCACCGGGCACAGTGCTGGGTACAGACTGTCCTCGTGTCCTCCATAGCAGTGACATGTCATTCTTAGTCTCGAATCTGCCCATCTGGGTATGTACTCTGCTGATCTTCTCCCCACACCTCACCAGTCTCGGGAAGCCCTTGGCCGGGAGGTTTTCAACCACTGAATGCACCACAGAACCTTGGTACCACACTGGTTTCCGAAGGCCGTCGGCTTGCCCAAAGCCCCTTTGACCCACCGAGCGGGCACAGCACCGGTGCATCATTGCACGGGCTGCCTCTCTCCACGCCCACCTCTCTCTCCTCCCAGCTTCTCCACCAAGGCTGAGAGATGCCACACAGACAAACGCACGCACGGGGAGTCGCTGCAGGCTGGGGCCTTGGTTCTGTTCAGAGAGCACCCTTCAGGGCGCAGAGACAACCCCGCCCAGCCTGCCCACCTTACGGAAGAGAAAGCTGAGGGCTGGGAAGGTGGCACGCCTTGCAGCTTCCTCCCCTGTGAGAGGAGAGAATCAAACTGAATGGTTTCTAAGGATCCTCCCAGCAATCACAGGCCTCGAGTTCCTTGGAAGACTCGGTATAGAATGGAAACTGATTATAATAATAAACAAAAACCTCAGGAGTCATCCTTGATTCCTCTATCCCTTATCACCCTCATCTAGGCCACTGACAGATTTTGCCAATTCCACCTCAAAAATATGTCCCGTTCTGTCCTCTCTCCATAGCTAGTCAGTATGGGCCATCACCACCTCTCTGTGGACAGCTATGATTGCCTCTAACTGGTTTTTCTACTGTCACTCTAGCCCTCCTGCCACCCCTAGGCCTGTGACGTCCTGAATGATCTATTCAGGGCCTGACCAGATCCATTCCTCCTTCACACAGCACCTGCCCATGACATCCTAGTGTGCCTTACCGTGCCTCCACGCCCTGCGTGGCCTCACCCCTGCCTCCCTCACTGACTGTCTCTCACACCACTCACCCCCTCACTCACAAGCTCAGGCCTCTTTGCTCTTCCATTCGTGCCTTTAATACACCAGGCTTCCTCCCATCTAGAGCATTCAGGCATCCACCATGGCCCATGCCCTCACATTCATGTGCTCGTGCCATTCCCTCCCCTGTGTGCGGGCCAGACCCCACGACTTCCTTCTAAAGAACAGGACAAGGCGTAGGTGGTGGGACGTCGCATCCAAGATAGTTAGAGCAAACCGTAACTTCCGTCTTGCTCGCTCTCTCTCTCTCTCTCTCGTCTTCTCACTTTTACACCCTAAAGAAGCAAGCTGTGGTGTTGTGAGTTGCCCTGTGGAGAGGTCCACGTGGCTAGGGACTAAGGGTGGCCCTCAGCCCACAGCCAGCAAGGACGTGAGGCCCTCAGGCCAGTAGCCCAGGAGAAACTGGATCGTGCCAACAGCATGAGCTTGGAAGCTCATCAAGTCACAGTGCAGCACTCACATGACTGGAGCTCTGGCCGACACCTTAACTGTAGCCTGGTGAGAGGCCCTGAGCTGGAGGATCCGGGCCAGTCGGGCCCAGATTCCTGATTCCTGGCCCACAGAGACTATGGATAATGAATCTTCTTGTGCTAAGCCATGAAGTTATAGGGCAATAGGCTACGTAGCCAGGGAGAACTAAGACACCGCACAGCATTTGCTCTGCTGCTCCCTCAGCTGGGAATTCTCTTTCATCCAGATCTTCCATCCCCTTCCTCATCCAGCCTCTCAGCTCAGGTGACAGTTCCTTCTCAGAATTCCTTCCCCGACCAGCCCCATGCTTACCCCGCTACTCGCGTCCGTGCTAGTTACCCCATCAGCCAGCTGCCTGGACCGTGTTTACTTACTGGTGTGCCTGTCTCCTCCACCGTAATGCTACCCCCACGAGGGCAGGGGCCCTCTCTGATATGTTCGCGGCTGGATCCCAGCTCCCAAAACAGAGCCCGGCACATAGAGCCCCCTCCATAAATATGCGTTCGATGAATGAATGGATGAATGAATGAATGAATGAATGAGTGGTAAATAAAAAGGGATTGTGAGAGATGGATGGAATGAAGCAGCTTTGCTAAAACACGATTTTTTTTTTCAAAGCTCTTGGCCCGAAGGCCAGCGATTGTCCTCAGTATTTATCCCATCTGTCTGCTTGAGACATTTCACATTTGAAGGATCCTGGAGCTGTTTTTCCCAAAGACCAACCCGTACCTTAGTTTCCCTAGCTGCAGATTGCAGCTGTATTTCGAGGTGGCAAAAACCCACGTACTCTTCCTTCGCCCTCCCCCTCACTTTTCCTCCTCTATAACCCACCAGCCAGTTTCGGCACGTCTCCTCTGTTAAGCAAAGGGCATTTAAAAGATTGTAAAGCTGACTGAACTCTTACAACACCACATTTATATTCTTTAAGTGCCAGTGACTCAAAAACAGATCAGTCTCTCCCGAAATGCATGCGGTTTTACAAGTTAGGGAGAAAGTTCTGGGCCCAGAGTAGGTTGCTCAGTTGTAGAAACTTACTTGCATCTTTGCAAGGCTGTGTGTTCTTCCCTCCTACCCCCATTTAGTGCGAAGCGTGCAGCAACGGGGTGAATTAAATCACCACGTTCTCACAGAAAACAGAGGCTAAAAGATCGTCCAAGTTTCAGGGCCCCCCAAGAAAAAAAGAACTCGAGAAAAGTGTGTTTATTCCGAAACGCACCTTGTAAGAGAGACCGTGCACCGGTTAAATCAGTGAAATCTGCAGCGCGTCCGGCAGAAGGCGTGGACTTTCCAAGGGGGTCAGCGAAGCCAAGTCTGCCTTCTGCCGTGTTTGTCCCGACGCCCGCCTGTCACAGAATACACGAGACGCAGTATTCCTTTTAACACAAAATTGGATGTCATCAACCTGGCCGACAGATAAGGATGTTTTGAGTACATTCGGGCTCACTGGTGCGATGGGTGCTGTGTATTCGAGAAAAGTCCTATTCGGAAAGATCTAAGGGAAGGGAAGCGCCCCCGGTACCTGGGTCCGTGGGGCCCATTCAGAGCAGAGCGCAAGGACAGAGCCTTAGTGTCACAGGCTTTCACCTTCTGAAGTGAATTCTGTCTGTATTCTCTCTCTCCTCACCTTCCCCCTTCTGTCTGTCTTCGATACCCCCTCGCCTCCCAAGGGGAACCCCAGTGTCGTCAGCCAGGATTTCTGGCAGTTTTCGTGAGTGGGAATGGAAAGAGGCCAGACAGACATGACAACGCAGAGAAGTTTAGATAAGGGGGGTTGGTGGGGACACTGATCAGACCTGTAAGTTCCTGTAGAGATTTTGTGTGCGGACACGTAGAAGAACAATAGAAACGACGGTTCAGGAAGTTTCCCCGTGGGTTGTGAATTGAATACAACTGAACGCCGTTTGAACACCAGAGGTAAACCCTGTGTTTCCCTCAGCAAGTATCCGAGGCCGTGGCGATGGGCTGGAGTCCGGACCGCGAGGAAGCCTGGGTTGTGTTCGGTGCTTAAAGACTAGACCGAGGTCAGCCTGCAGGCTCGCCAGGCAAACCCTAGCAGTAGCTATTTCACTGCAGGGGCATCACAGCTCATTTATATTTTCCCTGATGTTTTCCAAACTTCCTACAATGAATATCATTATTTGTGTAGTCAGAAAACAATATATTATTAGATTAAAAAAAAAAAAAAAAGACTTTCCTCAGAGATACAGTGCTCCATTCCTGTAACTGCAGCTGGAAGGGTGTTTGATTGTGAGACAGGCAAGGAAGGCACAGAGAGAGGGCCCGCCGAGGCTATGGAGTGAAGTGGGGGGCAGCCAGTGAACCCCTCCCTTCATGACTTCGGTCTTATTCACAGGAGGACATTCTGCCATAGGCAGTTCTGTAGCAGGAATTTAAAAAAAGTTGCATCAGTAGAACAGCAATTTGCGATAGAAATAGCTACGGCAATCTCGTTTACACGCAACCAAGAGGCCTGTGCAGAGAACCTTGTGCAGACGGAGTGTTTGCACAGAGTCGGGACCTTAAGGACCGTGTTCAGGACCGTCTGTGTTTTCGTAGTGTCCGGGCTCAGCTAGAAGACTGGGGAAAGCAAAGAAAGCACTGACCACCCCAGCCTCTCGGTTTGCGGCACCAGTTTGCTTCTGTTGTTAGGCTGACCTGACGTCCCATTGTAAATGGGACAGAAACAATGATACTGACCCGTTTCAAACAGTATGCAGGCCAGCCTCGTCTCACTGGGCGGAAGTCAGGGTGTCAGGAGGCCGGCCCGACATGCTGTTTGAACCAAGCGGCACCGTAGTATTCTGTCCTGTTGGAACCCGGACGTCTGGTCGGCCTAGCTATTTTTCAGTTCCCGCCCCAGCCAAACACCCCAAGGCCTGGAGGCATTTTCAGGGCTGCTGTGATTTTTCTCATACTTGTCCCTGTGATGCCACACGTCCTCCCCAGTGAGGATGCCCCAGGAGCCTCTGCATGGTATGAGGCAGCAGGAGGATTTGATGAAAGAGCAGTGGTTGGGGTTGGGAAGTCAGACCCAGGGACACGGCCTTCCCAGAGCACCTCCCATGGCTGCTGCCCGGGGAGGCAGCGCGATGCCCTGGAGAAAGCATAGCCCTGGGCACTTCGGCGTTAGGCAAGCCTGGATCTGAGTCTCAGCCCTGCCACTCACTGCACGACCTTAGTCATGTTCCTGAATCTTTTCTTGTCTCCCTGCTTCCCCACTAGTAACAGAGTTAATTAAGCTCATTTCACCCAGCTGCCCACACGGAAATGGAGAAAGGCCATGGCTCACTCAAAGCAGCTAGCCAAACTCTGGGAAATAGGAGGTGCTAGGGAGGACTTGTCCCTGCTGCCAGCTCGACTCAGAGTGACTGCCCCAAGGCCTCTCTGCTGTCCCTGCCCCAGGGCTCTCAAAACATTACGGAGCGGGTCGACTGGGGAGGTGCACCGACTGAAAAGATGGTTTTCTCATGGAAGAACTTAGGTGCCAGCTCGTCGCTTACCCTGGATTTAGTTTTCCTTTCGTACATAGATTGAGAAAAGGTAAGGGAAGACTCTGTGACCAGACTGTGCTAGTGTGTCATCTTCCAAATTTATAGACTTTTACAAAAACTCCTTCAGTGTCCTGTGACATCGATCCTCACACGTGTTCTGGCGAGAATCCCAAAGCACTCGCGTGTCTTAGGCCGTGCCCTTTCTCAGGCAAGGACTCGTAACAGGCAGACTGATACCACCTTTCTGAGGTACCGGGCACCCATCTAAGCCTTTTGCACCTGTTAACTCTTTTAATCCTCCTGGCAGTTCTATAAAGCAGATGCCATGGTTGCCCTCATTTTGCATATGAGGAGCTGGAGGCACCGAGAGGCTCAACCACCCAGCAAATGTAGATTATCCACACAGCCAAGGTCAGGGTCGAGTTGAGCTCAGATAACCTAGAGCAGAGCCAACCAACTCAAAATTGGTCTGGGAGCCGAAATTGGTCCAGATTCTTGTGAGCTACAAATGTCTTTAGACGCCCTTGAGTAAGCGCAGGAGGATGCAAAAGCCACGGGAGTTGGAGACGGAGACCGTGCCCAAGGCTGCGGTCACTGAACTCTCATGAACTTATTGTCTCTCTTTTTTATGTTCTTTTATGTTTTTTAACGAGTTATTTATTTGTTTCAGTTATAATTGACCTTCAGTATTATTTTATATTTGTTTCAGGTGTACGGCCTCGTGGTTAGACATTTATATAACTTAGGGACTGGAAAGACAGGGAAGCTGAACTTGAGTTGCTCCCGTTCTGGCGTTCTCTGGAACTACCTGAAGGTTTCATTTGCCTTTAAAACTTAAAACAGTGAACCGGGGAGGGAGCCACGATGTATATCTTGCTAAATTCGAAGAGCACTTTAAAATAGAGATGGGTTCCTTTTTAGAAAAATGGTTTTCACGTTTTTAAATGAATATATATTGAAGAGTTACATAAATCTTTACAGAAAGCTCTCAGCATTGCCTCTGGGCCCTCAAAACCTGAAACCTGTGTTGCTGGGCTCTTTGCTGGTAGAATCTGCTGCTCCCTGACCTAGCGGGTCTCAGCCACCGTGAGAGGCGCCCACTTTGACACCATCACGCGTAGATGCGAATGCAATGTGCTCCCTGCAGCAGTGAAATCCTTCCCTCTCAAGCAGGATAGCGTCGTCCTCATGCCCTTCCACGGCTGCCCTTGGTTCTGGGTAACGTGTGGGATAATGCCGTGGCTTATACACAGGCAGGGCCTGCCAATCGAGCCATGAACTCCCTGGGCACTCAGACGCACCCACCACCAGGATGGATGCCGAAGCAAACACGATGGTGGAAGACCCCATTTTCACCCTGGGGATTGACTCTCAGGGGTCCCTAAAATAATGCGTCAACAGCTATCTAAGCCTTTTGGTGGTCCTAGCCTTCAACAGAAAATATTTTCTGGTCGATTATAAAGTTAACTGAAGAGGATAAGTCAGGCAGACATTTAGTCCTTGTGTGACTTTGGGAAAATGTTTCACCTATTCTATGTTTCACCTGCCTTCCTTTCCTCATCTGTGCAATGGGACTGGTGATGGTACCAACCTCATAGGGTCATTGTGGGGTTCAACTGGGAGAGTATATGCAAAGTAGTTCACCCCTCACCCAGCACCTACTGTGCTCCATTAAATGGCTATATTGCTATTATGAGTACCCCAGAATTTCTTAACATTGGTACAAAGAACCGGCCTGTGGACAGGCTCATGGACATCCAAAACTGTATGCAAATTTTGTAAGATGTATTGTTCTGGGGAGGGTCTCCATAACCTACTTCAGCTTCTCAAGGAATCTGGGACTCAAAGCGGATAAGAACCACAGCTCAGAACAACACCAACTGTCGCAAGTTCTTGTAGTCGCTCAGCAGACAGACGTGCGGCCCTTGGAACGCCCCCTCCTGGGGAACCACGGAATGCACCTTCTCTGTCTTCACACACACCTGGTCTTCCTACCTGGGGATTCAGGGAAGGAGAATGAGGCTGCATCTCTGAGGTCGCTGCCTTTGGGGAGCCAATTTGTCTCCTCGGCGCCCACCCATCGTCCCTTCCTATCCCCTGCCGTTTCATTCTAGTGCACTTTCTCGTCTGTGGATTACTTAGGTATTACCTCTCTCTGCTTACTGCCTGAAGGCAGGTTCCATCAGGACTGGAACTTGGTCTGTCCTAGTCACGGCCAAATCCTTAGCGTTGACGCAATGCATACAGGGTCAACGAACAGAGAGGCCCCACGATCCTCAGGGAATTTCAGTTCAGCTTGAACATGAACCTTAAAAGGCACCTTGGGGTTCTTGACTGTACTAGGGCTACCCAGCACTGTCCTTGATGGAGGTTGCCCACGGTCAGCTACAAGATGCGTCGGGATGTACGTTATGTGTATTTTACGAGGAAACTGGAAGAATGAGGGGGTGTCCATTGTTCAACCTGTGAGTAGTGAGTGTGAAGCATCCAGGATGTTTGGACACCTGGGCTTCTTACATCTGACTGCTGCTACCCTCAACCAGCACAAACCGTAAGGCTAGAATAACTAGACTTCCAGAAGCAAAATCCTACTTCAATGAAAGGACAGACTATCTAAATTGAGACTGTCCTAAAAAAGAAATCTTGGGTTTCTTTTAGTTTTCTTCATTCATTCAACAAATATTTATTGAGCATTATTAGGCACTAGGCACTGGGAACTGAGCTGTGAGCAAATCCTAACCCTTGTGATGCTTATATTCAAGGGGAATACGTGTGAGAATTTTCTCCCCCCAACCCCATTCCCTACAGCCCCCATATCTGGTTTAATCCACATTCCCCTAAAGATACTTAGCATAAGGATGTACACACACATATGTTCTCATACGAAAAACCCAGCCATAAACGCCTCTCTTTTTCATATGCATGGCTGGATAGTTTCCGGACAGCCCTCACATCCACAGTGCACCAAATGCCTAATGGTCTAAAGTAGGGGTTCCCAACCTGGGACGATTTTGCCCCCCGGGACATTTAGTAGTGTTTGGAAATACGGTGCTGCTGGAATTTAGTGGGAAGAGGCCAGGGATGCTGCTAAAGGTCTACAGTGCACAGGACAGCTCCTCACAGCAAAGAATTCACTAGGCCCAGACGTCAGGAACGCTGGGCCACAGTCTGACCCAAGCAGTAGTGACACTTTCCTAGGGTTTTTGTTTTTTATGTTATCCAGCATTGAAAAATAAAAAAAACTATAGTAGACATTTGGATTTCCCATGGCTGAAGAATTTCCCAGTGTCCCTGAAAGGCTCCACCTCAGCCCCACCCTGTCCGAGACCCCGCAAGCGAGAGGAGCCCGCAGATGCTGGGTGGGAGCCGCTTTCTGGCTGGGAGTGCTGGCTCTCAGGAGGAGCAGAAGTGAGATCTCTGGCATCCGGAGTCCGGACATGAGCTGTGGTCCCCGTGCTCAGCGGCAGTGGTTCTCGCTGGCACCTTCTCAGGCTACAGTTTGGAAGCAGTCCTTGTCCCTGGAGCCTCCAAGTGGGACTCTGTAGCCACTTAGAGACCCAGACAACTACCTAATGTACTTTAATGAATTCTTCCTTTCCTAAACCCACTAAAACGGTTCCGTTGTCTATTTTCACTGTTTGGTAACAGTGAAGAGAAGAACGTTCGTGGTCGTTCTGTGATCTGAAAGAGACGTGTTTGCGTTCACTTAGATTTTATTCACTGGCTCACACCAATCATTTTATGTTGGCATGGGAATCACCTTGACTGCTAACACAGTAAAACACCCTACTGTGTGTTGCATGGAGAAGAAAATAGCACTTCAGAGGTTGAATACCTTCAACAGCAAAAGAAGAAACCTTGTGCTCAGCCCTATAAAGTAGCCAACATCCCCATCCAGCCAGGAGTCTTCCCTCACTGTACATTCAGCCGTTGTGCGTGTGTCTCTATTTTGCAAGCACAAGAAATAGGAATTGTAAGCTACTTATGCAACCTTCCATATCAAGTTAAAAAGGAGGGAGGGAAAGATAATGAAAGAGTGAGCGGAAAAAGGAAACCTCCATAAAGGTTTTACAGCCAAACTGCCTTTGAGCTGCCTTGAAGATTAGTTCAAAGAGGCTTGTAACAGCCAGCCAGCTGAGGACCTGCCCTGCCTCGGCACAGGAGGGGAGCCAACCCATGGAAGGTGCACCCCTTCCTTCTCCACGTATCAGTCTCCTGTGCTCACAGCTCACCTTTTGCTAGAAGAGTGGATGGAAGTAGGGTTCTGCTCCCTGTCCATGAAGAACTAGGAAACCCACAAAGGTTGTAGAGTTAGTCTCACAGCAACCATCCGATTGCCCACACAGTAGGGTCTAAAGTCACACTAATACTCAAAGCAATGACCACCTCTTCCTACCTTCTGCCTCATGTATGCCACATGCTTTCCTTCCATTAACTCTCATCTCCACGGGGTAGCCCTGGGACGTCTGTTAGCACCGCTTCGTAAGTGAGGAAGCCGGGGCTTGGTACCTGACGTGCCCCATCCCACAGCCGTGTCTAGCAGAGTCCTTTTGAACGCAGAGCCAATTAACTTCTCGCTGTATCATGATTCACCTCCACTGTCCTCTCATTTCATCTTCCCAAGCACCTCCTCGCCCACTGTAAAGGCAAAGAACACCCCCGCTTTCGGTGAGAGAATCCGGGCGATCACCGTCTCCCTGGCACGCCAGCAGCAACGACACTGCTCTGCATACAGTGGACAGTCAGTCAGGGCTGTGCCAGCTGACATCTAGTCTCTGGTCCCGGCCCTGGTATGCGACAGCCAAATAAGTGTGTATTTTTTGTAGGCACTTTAGTGTCCTAGGCCTTACATTCCTCACGTGTCATACAAGGGCGTTGGGCCAAAAGTCTGGGAGCCCCCCTCGAAGAGGTTATGTAACGTTTATTTGGTAAAATGCTGTTGACTGGTGCTGTTGATAGACTTCCCAAACACACACACACACACACACACACACACACAGCCCTGTGTGCGAACGAGCTTTGCGCAGTGGTGTAGCCATTAGCTCGGTGTGTAAGAGCTTCCTCCCTCTAAAGCACTAGTACAAACCGTCGGTGTGTAGAGGAAGGAAAGCCTGTGTGTGGCTCCAGTTCTCAATTTCTCTGTCTGGATTTCAAGCTCCTGCCTCATGTGCTTGCTCGGGGCCCCGCCAACCCTCCATCCTTCCAACCTTCCCCAACCAGCTCTTGCCTCGTGGAAAGGTTCTCTGCCACCAATCACAGCTCTGCCCCTGCTCCTCCTCTGGTCGCCGACAGGCATCTGGCTCACCTTCTTCAGGCTGGCGAGGAACTTGGGGGATTATCTAGATCCGACCCGGAGACAGTTGTTGGTGTGCCCAGTGCGCGTGAGAGTCGGAGTCAGGACTCGAACCCAGATCTCCTGACCCCAGGTTCAGCCCTCCCTGTGATTGCTTCACTTTCCCTCCCTCCCCAGGTGTGATTACTTTCAACCTCAAAGCAAACAAATGAAGCAGAGGAGGGAGGGGAGGTGCAAGAAAGCAAAGCCGCCCCACTCACGGGTGCCTTCCCATCCTTTCAAAGGGCTTGGAGGATGGAGCCAGAGCTGACGACTCCGTCTGCAGGTCGGGCTGCCTCCTGCTCCAAAAGAATCCAACGAACCACTGAAGAGTCATCACCTAGGGCTGCGGGGCTTTGAATTTATACGGCACCTTTCATCTCCAAAGCCCTAGGCTCCTTCCAAGACATGATCTCATTCTTCCTCCCAGAACACCCGCAGAGCATGTTTGCAGGTATTGCACCCATTTTGCTGGTAGGAAAACTAAACCTCAGAGATGGTAATAGCTATTCTGAGACCCAGGCAAAGTCAGAATCTCGTTCTGCAGAACAGAGCCAAAGCTTCGAGCTAGCACCAAAACGCAGCCCTTTCAAATCCCACCCGAAGCCACATCGACCGTCGTCGAGAAACGAGACGGAGGGGACAAGGAAGAAGGGACGAGCATCTGTTGAGGACTTGTTAACAAGCCAAGTGTCTAACACGTCAGAAATGTCATTGACACTGGCATCCATTCTATGACATAGGTATCGTTGCTATCACCCTACAGACAGGGAAACTGAGGCTTAGGAAGTTTAAGTACGAAGGTGCTCAAAGCTAGTTCTTCGTGACCTCAAAGCCAGCATCGTTTATGCAGATGCACAGAGGGAGTGAGATAGGTGGCGTGCTCTTCTAGTGGACGTACAAGGCCGGGGATGAACACGTAGCAAGAACTTACTGGTCTCAAGCTCCAGAGACCCAAAGGCTACGTCCTCCAGGAGCTCACACCCCATCTAAAGAGAGAAGAGAAGCACGTGAAGAATCATTCAGAAAACGCTCTTACATTTAGTCAGCAACTCATTCTTGAGTGCCTCCTACGTGCCAGGCACAGTGCTGGAGACCAGGTTCCATCAGGGCGCAACGACACAGCACTTGCCTTCGCGCAGCGAGCCACACACGATTGCCAGCACGATCCAGGACAGTCACGGGAGATGAAGGAGGACTTGAACTTCATGTGCTTTGTCTCAAAACTCAGGCAAATTTGATGTCCGACTCAACAACAGACATCTTAATGTTTATTTTAAGATTACTATATATTTTCTTAAAATTCAACAGTTAAAGTTCCTTGCCTTTTTTTACCATTTTTTTCAGGCAACAGTTGAGACTTTGGGGTGTTGTCCATGTCGACTCTAGGATGCAGAATAATCCTAGCACACCAAGCTATACCGCAGGGATACCTAAGCCTAATTTAAAAGTGCCTGGCCCGTAGGCACAGTTCAGTTCCATCAAGGCCACTGTGATTGAATGTCCTCTGTGTCTATTATGTGCTAAGTACTAGAGGAACAAAAATAAAAATAGTATCGTGGAGAAGACAAACTCAAATGATTCCTATCCGGTGAGGCTAGGAGCCACACCCAAAATCACTACAGGGACCAAAGGAAGAGAAGGAGGGACCAGCCCGCCAGGCTCACAGCTCTGAGTTCCTTTCACATTTGCACAGTAGAAGCACAGTAAATGTTTTTGGCTGATGGAAGCACGCCAGTTTTGCCATAACCTTGCAGGGTATTTGCTTCTTGCAAAACTCACGATTACAGCTGGCCTTGCAGCTCCACGTGAACACACAGGGGAGAGCTGTTCTCCAGACCCAGGCGTCTGACTAATTGTCTCTGCAGCCAGCCCGTCTGCCATCCATCCCTCTCCAGCCCACAAGCTGGACGGGCCCTCTGGCAGCACCTGCAGGAGGTTTCCCTCCCACGCTCCAAGCGAAGAGAGCCGCCCACACTGTGATGGATGGATCTCTCTGCTCGGGATTGCTCTGGGAGTTAATCCTATCATCTTAGGGGTTTGACTGACAACTACCAAGAAGGATTTCCTCCACCCAGGGAAGCAGATCCACTGGCTAGGAGCTCTTTCCACATTGCCATAGCCCAAGCACTTTAAAACAGCCAATGAATCATCACATCCTATCTATGTCCAAATCGTTGGTTTGTCCTTCCTGGTTATGGACTAGAGCAGAATCCTTGGTATTCCCGCGCTTTCGACTGGCACGCACATTCAAATTCAACTGGCATTTGCTGACAACCTTCGGTGCGCCTCTCTTGTTTACACAGGCTATTTCGTCGCATCCCTGGATAGCCCTCGGAGGTAGATTGTTGCTGTCATTTTACAGATAGGTTCCCTGAAGCTTACAACGAGTTACTGTCCCAGTTATACTCCGTGGTGCTGCCGCCATCTCGTTCGAACTCACGTCTTCCAACTCCAGTTCTAGTACTTCTTGCTCCCAACAGTGTTGCCTAACACTGCTGCATAGATTAGATGATAGACAAACATATATAACAGATTAGATAATAAATGAATAGATAGATGGACAATAGATGGATAGATAGATAATAGATAGATAGATAGAAAGAAAGAAAGGCCTTGGAAGGTAGGGGGGTAGCTGGATGGATGGATGGATTAGATGATAGTCAAATGCACAGGTAGGTAGGTAGACAGACAGACAGACAGACAGACAGAGAGACAGCTATGGAGATACAGTATTTTTTTCATTCCAAGGTCCCACCTTAAAACGAGTGAGTCAGAATCTCCAGGGATTCTTAGGCGGCCAGCTCAGCTGTTCCTGCCAGCTGGGATCGCTGAGCCACCACAGGACAGCACACGCAGCTTCACCTGAGCAAACTCTTCTTTGCAAGGACACCGAGTGGGCAGTGACACGAGGGCTGCACAGAAGAACGTGTCCCTGCCAGAAGTCCTGTCTTCTTCCAGCCCCCGTGAACGTCCGCTGCCGAGGCCAGTCCCGCGGGACGCCGGGGCACACGCTACCCAGCCGGACAGTTCACCCGGCAGACGCCCCTGTTTCAGTCACTGGGGCTGAAGGCGGGGGCACAGCGCACTGAAACTGAGGAGGTGTCACTAGGGACGCACGTAAAAGGTGCCGTGGGAGCGAGGGGGGCCTCGACCCAAAGACATCTTGGGGGGGGGTGCCTGTCTGTTCTTCAGAGCAGGTCATGGCGGCACGAGAGGAAACACAATCAAGTGGGGGGCAGAGCCTCCCCGCCGTTCTCAGTGCGGGGTCTTCCTCAGCTGCGCCCTCCGGCACAGGAAGACTCTGACCGGATGGGGACATCCCACAAAGGCAGCGAGGAGATGGGACACGTGTACTTGTTTTATTTTCTTGCACGCAGTTTTGGATGACTTGCTATTCGTCCCCACCCTTCCCCCTCCCCAGTCATTTTCAGTTGCCACAAACAATTCGGAAAGACAAGGAAAGAAGGGGTGACCAGGTTAGAGACCCTTCCTACAGTCAGGCAGCTGGTGAGTGATAGAGCCTGGCTGCTGTCCATTCATTCATTCATCTGTTCATTGATTCCTGGGCCGCGTGAGCACCGGGCGCCTGAGGCATCATTGTTCCCAGACTCTGACGCCGCCGGGCGTGGAGTCGTTCCTTTGGCAGACACAAGCAGTCCTGCTGTGAGGACAGGGAGGGCGGAGAAGAAGGGGAGTGAGAAGGATTACCGGATAATGGGCTGCAAATCCAGGCCAGGCGGGGAGAGGGCGCGGAGTGGGAGACAGCTGTCAGCTTCAGGTGAGCCGTCCTGGAAGGAGCACAGTTCTGAGGGCCTGGCTTTGCTCCTCCAGGGCTCCTGGGGCAGTGAAGGCCCTGAACGGAGGCTCCGGTGTCCAGGCTTGTTTTACTGGTATTTACAAAAGTAGGTTTTAAAGGATCAGCAATTTGCAGATTCCGTTTGGATGTGTCACACCTCCTCATCGCGCCCAAGAGAGCGGGGAACGCCTGGACGAGTGACAGGGGTGACCTGGGGTTCCAGCGCAGGTTTCCCCCGACCCATGGCTGCAGTGATGCCCTGGACGAGCGTGTCCCTGTCCCATCGCCCCAGCAGTGAGCTGCCTGTCAGCGACCCTCCGCGGGCCGTCCTGAGTTGGGGCTTCAGCCCCGCTGCGTCTGGAATTCCCTTTCTGCTGGTCAGTCCTCTTGTCCACAACGCGGCACAGCCAGAGCCTTCCCTATTCGTGCCTCACCGTGCTAACAAGGGCTTGTGGGACGCAAGGGGGACAGGAGCAACAGAGGCAGAGGATGCGCTTGAACATTCTAGAATTAATAGAATGCACTTACAACCAAGGGTTCTGGGTTCAAACGCCAGGCCCGCCAGGCCCGGACCTCAGTGAGCAGGTCGCCCGGGCGCTCACGCCCTCCCTTTCTGAGCCCCGAGGTGGAAGTCACAGTGCACGCCCCGTCAGGTCACTCAGAGAGTTGCAGAAGGTCGTGTGCTGGGCAGCGTTTGTCAACTTTTCCTGCCTGCGTGGGAGTTGTGGCTGGAAGGTGGTTTGATAGGAATGAAATGCTCTTCGAGACTTCAAGGAATTGCTCAGAAGTTCAAACTGCAGCTCTTACCTGGGCGTTGCCGGCCGACACGGGCCAGGTTCCTTTCCCAAACGACCTAGATGACCAGTAAACGCATTCCCTTCAAGGCTGGATCTTCCATTAAGGGACACTTGGGGTGTCAATCAAAGAGAAGGGAGTCCCGCCTACCACTGTCAACAGCAACACGGGGCGTGTTGGAGAGTGAGTGAATTCTGGCCCTTCCACCACTTACTGGGCCCTGACTGCCTATGGGGCGTTCGGGAGCACGCCTTTAAGGACCAGCTCACCCCTGGCCCCACCACGTGATGCCCCGTCTGCGTCCTTCCCTACGCCTGCTCCCTCTCGGAGCCCAGCAAGAGCCTGGGGAGAGCGTCCCCGGACACTTCCTCGGTGATCTTCGGCATTTCTACAATTCTCTAACGCCAGGGCTCAATGGGGACCTGCGGTTACCTCCCTCTGGATGGCTCCTCTGACGTAAAGCGCTCTGTGAAGAGCCCTGATTGCTGTCACCCTAGAACAATGGCACGGATGGCATTCACAAAGCACGCCCTGAGGCACTCCTGTGTGCTTTCTGGACCCTCCGGGCAGCCCTGCAGGACAGTGCCCTAAGCCCCACTCACAGAAGGGATCATGGAGCCCTTGAAGGACCAAGTTATTGGCCTGGGTCACCGAGAAAGGCATTAACTGGGTCAGGGCCTAATCCCAGGTTTTCTGTTTCTACCCAGAATGTTGTCCACCCCTTTCACCCTGCAAGAGATTTGGGGACCGAGTGACTGAGAAGCACGGACTCGGGGAAGCTGAATTTTACCAAAGAAGCCAGCGAGACCACTCCGAAAACCCGCGGTCCCCCTCACAGACTTGACAGCCCAGACTGGGGGACGTCTTCCCCGCCCTGTCCCGAGAGACACTAAATTCACCTGTGTTTGCTCGGAAATAAATCAGCGGCCCCTTCTGCTGCCACCGTTGTCTGGAAATAATGCAAATCCAATGGGCCTGCCCTGACATTGTGCTTCCTTGGAAGGAGACACATGATAAATTGTCCCTTAATCCTGTTAAGGAGACACTTCCCTCTTACTCGGGAGCTTCTGAGGTGGCACCGGGCTACTCCCTGGAGGAGGAGGAGGAGGATGTGACACCTCGGCCCCAGGCCCCATTCTGCAGGTGGCCCCTCACTGCCCTGCAGCTCATCGCGTTGCAAAATTGAAGACTGCACTCCCAGGCCTCATGCCACGTTCCAGGACTTGCTGGAAGCCTAAAGTGGTTCCCTCGGCTGCAACCTGGATGCCCTTACCTTACTGTGTGCATGGAGATGTTTGTTCATTTGGATGCTCGGAAGACGAGGGAAGCAGGAGCCCCCGGTCCACACCATCCATCATGTGGCGGGACGCCAAGCTGTGTCTGCAGAGGACAGAAGGCACTGGTGTCCCCTCCAGGAAGCCACGGCTGCTCCTTATGTGCCTGCTGGAGGAAGAAGCCAGGACAGTATTCAGAGTGAGCGGCCGGCCGGCCAGTGCTCGTTCACCGGAGCAGGTCTGGTGTCCGCGGTCAGGGAGGTCGGCCGGGCACCAGCACC
Source organism: Lyroderma lyra (assembly GCA_004026885.1). NCBI lineage: Eukaryota > Metazoa > Chordata > Mammalia > Chiroptera > Megadermatidae > Lyroderma > Lyroderma lyra. The sequence continues at coordinate 55,453 of PVJL010006499.1, forward strand.
TCCGACGGGTGTGGAGAAGCCACGGACCTCCCAGCACATGGCGTCCGGCAGGGCTCGGGAAGCGAAGAGAGAAGAGGTGGGCATAGCTGGGTGCGCTCCCCCTGGCCACCTGGGCGAACACCACTTGTCTGGGAAAGGAAGCAGGGAGGAGGACCCACAGGACCGTTCACTCCGTGGGGACCCCCTCCTCCAAGGCGCCCTGTGTGCTGAGAACAAAGCTTCCTCGTTCAACTCCATTCCTTTTGCTCAGAGACATTTTGGTGGCAGTAAAGACAAGCCCACTTAAGGTAGCTTCAGAATGGGGGGTGCGGGGTCAGGGAATGGGGCACGGGCAGGAAGTCAGCCTGGTTCATCCGGGAATGGAAGTGGGGGCTGGGAAGCTTTCAACACATCTGTCAGCTTCTCCCCGCCCCGCCCCGCCCCTTCCCTGTCTCCCTCCTCTCTCCCTCCCTACTTCCCTCCTCCCTTCCCCCTCCCTTCCTCTCCTCCCCGCTCTCTTTCCCCCTCTCCCTCCCTCTCTCTCTCCCTCCGCACACGGTCCCTTCCTTGTCTGGACTGCTCCTTTCCACTCCTACCCTGTGAAGTCTTCCTGCTTTTAAGCATGCACTCACTGATTCCTTTAGTCAATTTTGAATCCTACCTCGTGGGTGGCACTGCTCAAGACGCTGGGATACAGCAATGAAAACAAAGACCCCTGCCCTCGTGGAATGAACATTGCAGTGGGAAGCCAGACAGTCAATGAGATAAATGTTAATAAATGCAGTGTACTGGACAGCAGTAAGTGCTTAGAAGAAAAGATCAAGACGGGAAGTGAAATGCTGGGAAGGCAGTTTACATCTTGAATAGGGTGGTCAGGGAAGACCCCATGGAGAAAGCCATTTAATGAAGACGTGAAGGACATCAGGGAAGCAGCCCCGCAGATGACAGATTGAGCACGCTGGGCAGAGGGAACCGCACATGTGAAGGACCTGCGGTGGTGCAAGGAGAGGCAGGGAGGCCGGTGGCGTGGGGACTGATGAGGAGAGAGAGACAAGTGAGAGATGAAGTCCTAGATCTGGCGGTGGGGGGCGGGGGGCAGATCACAAAGGTACTTTGTAAGTCACAGGGCGGACTTTGGCTTTTACTCTGATCAAGACGGGAGGATCCACAAGGGCTCCCTGAAGCTGAGTGACCACATGGCTCACCCAATCCAGTGGTCATTTCTTACTGCTAACTTATTACAGGATCACAATCTCTTTGTCTCCCAAAGAGAGACTCCAAGAGACAATGACCCATGCTCAGTCTGCTTATGGAGTCATCCGCAGTTCTCTGGGCTTAGCCAGATACTGGTCCAGTCAACTAGGCTAACCTCCACCCGTGGTAACCACTGTCCATACACTAAGGTGTCATTTTTGCCTGTATCTGTCAAGAATTCCGAGCAGTGGTGTCAAAGTTCCGAGATATGGCAATATGGAGACCCAGCTGTATTTCTTTCTTTCTCTATCTATCTGTCTCTCATCTATCATCTATATCTACCTATCATCTATCATCTGCATCTATCATCTGTCTATCTATCCATCGTCTATCTCTGTCTTCCCTCTCTGCCTTCCTCAAAATCCTTGGGGAGCAGTGGAAGTGCAGAAGGGCCTTCGTTTCTGAGAGGCAGTGTCCGGCCCCCGTGGACATCAGCCTCACAGCACCTTTGCTGCGTGGACGAGTTGGCAAGGGCTGGTGTGAGTATCCGGACTTGGGAAATGGAGATCTCTTTAGAAAGTTCTGGTTCCCACAAAGCTTTTTCACACCGGATCTTCACACGAAGACAAAATGTGTGCACTCTCAATCTCTCTATCCAGAAAGTCCACAGATGTGACCGAAGGACCCACAAGAGTTGTCACGAACAGTTGTGATGAGGTGCCCGTTGTTACTACGAGTAGGTACGATACTAAAGTTGGCCAATTTTTTAACAAATTAGAATGAATTAAATAGTAACCCCAAAATATCAAAGTACCCTAACTTTCCAGTATGCTTTCCTCAGTGGAAGACAATGGGTGAGGCTATGACTGGGCCATCAGAGCTGCACGTTAACCCTAGACGTGCCCCACACAGGGACGTCTTCCCTTTTGTGACTCTTGCTGGAAAACAGTGTGACAGCCATTTCCACGAGGAACAAGACTGATGCCAAAGGGCACTTACCTGCAAGACAACTGTCATTTCTTTCTCAAACGCCTGCTGCAAGGACAGCCATATTCTAGAACTTTCTTCTCCCCAAGACAATGATCTTTTCCTAAGAACAATTTCAAGATGTTTTACTGTGTCATTCTCATAATTACACGCAAGAAAGTTACCACTTGTAGTTCAGCCGTGGCTCTTCACATGGACTAGGAAATGACTAAATATGTATTTGCACAGCTCCCATGAATATGCATTTTATAAGTGCATAAGTATGTACAGTTGCTTGATAGACTGTTTTGGCTCCTAACTTTTTAATACAACTATAAATGTTTAATTCATAGTTACCGGGTTGATCGAACAGTTTCAAGATGATGCCAAGTCCCGCTGGAAACAAGATTAAATGTTGCTATAGAACATTTCTGCAGCAAGGCTGGGCCAGCGGCATCCACACTGACTGGTGTCCTTATAAAGGGTGTTGCATGAAGCTGCTCGTGAAAATCGACTTGCTGGTTACGACTCAGAGAGTAAGGGCACGGATTTACGTGCGACGGGTCTGCCGAGCCCTCGCGACTTGGCCTGTTCAGCTCCTTCTCCTCTGCCTGCCATCACTCATCCACAAACAACTCACCTTCCACCCTAGGTCCCCTGCACAGCTGTCCCCTGTGCCCAAACGCTCTTCACATAGGTATCAAGATTTTGCTCTCACGTCATTTTCTCCATGAGGTTTAGCATCACCTGCCCATCTAAAATAGAAGTCACCACAATCCCCAACTTTCCTGGTGGCCCATCTGCTCCTCTACTTCCATTTTCCTTTAAAACACTCACCTCTCACCTATAATATCATTTATTAATTTATAATGTTTATGGTTTACTGTCTGTCTGTCTGTCTCCCCTCACAGGATTGTAAGCATCATGGGGACAGAAGTCTGCTTTTCACTGTAGCATCCTCATAGGTGCTACAGTGGAGAGAGGAAGGCATGACAGTAGGGAGACCTGGGTTCAAATCCAGCATGACATGAGGCAAGGCCAGAGCAGCCCAGCAGTGGAGATCTCCGCTGTGTGCAGGTGAAGCCCACCTGGCCAACTCTCCGCAGAGCTGGGTCACACCTGGGTTAGAGGATAACTTCCAGCAGTAGGGCCAGTGTGGGAGGACTCTGTCGACATACTGTGTACATGCAAAACAGGATTGTTCACATCTCCTTCGGTGAGTGAGCTGAAAAGTAAATGAGATGAAGTCCGTGAAAATGTACCTATGTATTAGAGTAGGAAAGGAAGTGAAGCAGTGTTAGAAGACTTCTCATTAAGTAGGGGATTGTTGTTTAGGGTACTCCTTATCTAGAAGTAGTTCACATTCAGCTCAAAGCCAGGACAGGCTATAAAACATGGCCTGTCACAGCAGCGCAGAGACAGAGCACTCAGGTGCCACCACGGCAGTACACGCACTTTGCAATACAAGTATCGGGGGATGCTGCATCTCCTAGGGGCAGCATCGCATATACCCAACCAGAGCAAATAAGAAAAGATATCCCTGCAACTGTAGAATCAGAATAGGGGTTCCCTGGTGGTGTAGTGGCTAGGCTTCAGCGCTCTCAACGCTGTGGCCTGTGTTCGAGTCCCGGCCAGGGACCTACACACACTCACACACACACACACACACACACACAGACACAAAGAATCAGAATAGATGAAGATATTAGATCCAAACATGTGTATTTTGAGCTGTTTGTGACAGACCGAGTCATACTTATGCGAGAGTGAGAATTAATCTAGTATGTCAACCCAAAAAACGGAACCAGGGGATCGTGAAAATGATGGGACAAGAAGCTGGTGTCATAATAGCAGGGAGGCAGAGGACAAAGAATGAAGATAAAGGAAGGAGCCCACCCCGGAACCAGAGTGGAGACGCCTCCCTAATTCTCCCATCTACACAAGTCACCAATATTCTGGTGACTTCTACAGAAGATTGGAGGTAGTTACCATGACCGCACACTTTACAAATGAATAGTTCTTATAGCTTGTTGTGTACGTGTGTGAGGGTTTAAAAGCATGTTTGGTGCACTGCAAATAGTGGGTTCAGCTAATGCCATATGCCGTAATTATAAAGCCTCCAGTAAATACAAACCCATCACTTCTCAGGAAGAGATATCGGAACCAAATGGAAACAAGTGACACGAGCCATCAAACTTCAGGTGCCCGCAAGGCTGTGGAGAGAGGGCTGTCTTGCCCTCTGAGTGACATTACACATGGGTTACAGGGAAGTATCCTCTGTAAAGTCATTTTGTAATTCTTTCTCACGGGCTGTGAAGACACACTTAGCCCTTGACTCATCCCTCCACCTCTGTGATACAGCTTCTGGGAACAGTCTGCAGAAGTAACGCCAGGTCCCTGGAGGAAACATATTTTCTCACAGATATCTACAAACACATTGTTTTTGATAGTGAAAGATGCAAAACAACACAAATATTCAACCATTATGGCTGTGGTTAGGTATATTCTCACACCTCCTTTTGGTTAGTAGTAAACTGAGTTTATGGGGCTAAAATTCGCATATGGTTTTATAGGTTTTGAAAAATGTGTACAGGATGTGATCACCACCACTATCCTGATACACGAGGTCAGATAATTAATTCCACTAACTCATCCTAGAAGAAGCACTACACACCTCATTGCTGAATATCATTACGGTCACCTTCTAAGTCCTCCCCTTGGAAGCATATGCACCGACACCAGCACCTACTCCACCCTTCAAAGCAATTTTGGAACTATTTTTCTGGAATGGCCATCAGAGCTGTCATTGGACCCAAAAATCTGACAATTAAGTTCTTAAACTTATCACCGTGAGCTTACATTGGCAGCGCTTTACAAACAACTCGGTGCGGCGTCAACCTCGGTAAGATAGAAATGTTGAGTCACTATGTTGTACACCTGAAACTGGTATAACAGTGTATGTCAAATATAATTAAAAATTTTGAAAAAGGAAGAAAATGAAAGAAAGTAAAAAAATAACAACAGGACGTGCCAAGAGCTCCATTCCGGGATGACGGCCTTACGCTTGCACACAACGGCACCGTGACCCTCGGAGTTCGTGAAGGGCATAACGGGTCGGTCTGGCTGTTGCGTTGTGTTGAACAAACCCAGCAGGTATTTGAATGAGGGGAGTAAAATGGTCAGCAGAAAGCCCTTGTGCAGAACCAGTAGAGAAGGAAGTGATGTTCTACATTGAAGCACACATTCCCTGGCACAAGCCCACCGTAAATTGAAATTGATAGCAACAGTTGGCACAGAAATAATCGACTACAAATATGCTCAGCGTAGAAGCCTTCCCGCGGACAGAGCCCCAAGGCGTGCCCTGCGTCGCTCCTGATGGCTCTTTAGAAGTTGCCAGATGCAGTTCAAGCTAAAATAACACAGTAAAGTACAAGTTAATTATATAGTTTACAGCAAGATCGCAGGCTTTTTTTTTTTTTCAATAATAATGTGGTAAATAAATACACCTCACTCCATGGGAAATGGTGCAATTATGGAGAGCACGTGTTCACGCCATCCTACCGCTTGCTGATAATTGTGCAATTAGCCAATGGCAGCGTGCTCACGTGGATGTTCCGGCTTCACTGCGCTTCTCATGAGAGGTGGGATGCTGGGGAAAGCACATGGGGTGACCCTCAGTCCCCAGATAGCCCCAGAATGGGGCTTCTGCTTTTGAGTAACATACATCTATTTTTAACCCATTGAGGGACAAGCATCCAATTGGTGCTCAATAAACCCTGGGCTAAATGAATTACTAACAGGCAGTCAAAGATTTGCATGATGGGAGTAATCCAAAAGGAACCAATAAACCTGGAAGACTTTATGTTTGTGTCGGTGTTTCAGGCAGGAGCTGTGAGTTTGAAATGGGAAATTCCTAATCCAAGTAGTGATTATTATGCCAATTAAGGAATTTTCAGCACATTGCTTCCCATCTCTGAATTTCAGTTTTTCTATACTATAAAAGGGCAGTAAAAGGGTTTGTTAGGTGGCTCAAATGAGAAAATGTATGTGCAATCACTTGTAAACCAAGCAAACAGTATACTGCCAGGAAATAGTCCTGCTAAGGTGCTATTATTTCAACAGCAGCAAATCGAGACCCATCTGCAAAGGAAAATATATACCTAAGGACCTCCCACTGGGGGCAAGGGAGAGAGAGGGTGCGGAAGTCAGCACAATTAGTATTTGGGAGGTGAGGGGTAGTAAAGGAAGAATTCATCATGGTGGTCGGCAGAGTAAATGGTATTTAAAACAGATTTTAGACATAGTGGCTCAAAATCCAGAACCAAGCCTATGGCAGAAAGTTTCTAAAAATATAAAAACAGTAAGAATTTTATGAAGTTCCATGTGTCTATGGCATACACCTCAGTAGCCTCTCAGTTACCCAGCACCCGTGGGGATGGGTAGATGCTGGATGAATGTACGTAGACTCTCTCTTAACCGGAGCTCAAGCAGCCGACACTCTCAAGCAAAAGTTTTGCCGGTTGCTTGACAGTACCGGTTGCTTGAATTCCAGTTAATGGAGAGTCTACTGTAATCTGTTGTTCTTATTTCAGCTGACTCATTTGGGGGAAACAATATGCTTTTCCAAAACCAAGGATAGGGGAAGAATAAACTGGAATTTTATTGCTTACAAACCAACAATTTCTCTCTACATTTCTGCTTTATACCATCAAAACAAACACACTCGTCCTTAGGTTAATTGCAGTCAGAGAAAATGCACCATATCTGGGAGAGTTTGGGCAACCTAGAAAGAACTCAGTGACTAGCAGCTCACCCATATCATAGAACCCTTTTATTCAATATGAATGGATCCCAATGTCATTTTGGTCATTGAAAAACATGTTAAAATAGATAAACATCTTTTAATGTTGGGTTTTAGTGGACTGTATGTACAATATTCATTTAGTCACCAATCTTTTAATTTAAGGACAGGGTTTCCCCTTTACGGGTTCAGTGATGGGATCATGTTTCTAGTGTGATATACAGGGTATGCATGTGTACAAGGCCTGACCACCCCCCCCCCGCCCCTGAGCGGGAAGGTAACGTTAAACCCAGCTCGTCCAACCCACAGCCCCTGGCCCAGGGCGGCTTTGAATGCACCCAACACAAATCCGTGAAGTTTCTTAAAACGTGATGAAAATTATGCACGGACCTTTTATTAGCTCATCAGCTATTGTTGGTGGGAGTGTATTTACGTGGGGCCCAAGACAGTCCTTCTTCTCCCAGTGTGGCCCGGGGGAGCCACAGGGTTGGACACCGCTGCTGAGCACAGAAGCACGTGGGTTTCCGTGAGTTTGCTTCCAGTCAGTCGCCCCTTGTTCCCCACCACTGTTATTCACCAGTTGTCTTTGTCCACTCTTTCCGGAGCGTTTGGCCTAAATATCGTGGACATATCAACTCTCCTTTCGCTCTGATATTTTATCAGTTTATGTAATAATTCAGTGACATCATTGTAAGCAGCAGTGCATGCGGCCCAAGCAAATTCATGCCCAAACACAGCTAAAGCACAGAGGCAGCCCTCTCTGACTAGTGCAGAGTACAGAGAAAGACGAGTGTTTCTTAAACGCCCGTGAGCTGGACGGGACTGTAAGAGTTCTTCCAGTCCCCACCGCCCTCGACCAGTGTTTGCTTGTGTCTGTTGCCACCGCCAGGGACGGAGCCTCTCTCCCGCCTTCTCCCGGCAAGGTGCCCAACTTTATCGCATTTCTCTGACAGCCGAGGGATATGCCTTCCAGTTCCTGTGATATGACAGATTTTTCTATTGTTTGCTCAGTTTTTTAGTCCTTTTTTTTTTATTTTATAGCAGTTTCAGATTTATAGAAAAATCACAAAGATAGTACAGAGTTCTGTCACCACCCAGACTGTCCCTACTGTTAACAGTTACTGGCTTTTTGATGTAAGATCGCAACGTTGTATTAGGAACAAACGACTCTCTCCCGTTTTAGAGACGTCGTCAAAATGAGCAGCATTTCTTTTATAATGTTCTTAGGCCTTTGTGTATCCCTCACCCCCGGTCCTCGACGACAGCGGCGGAAGGTGTGCGCACAGTGATTGCTTTGACTGCTCAGCGCCCTTTCCTTCTAATACCCGATGTCCAGCATGAGGAACCACCCCAGCCCCTCACAGTTCTGGTCATTCGGGGGTGGGGGTGGGGGTGATCCCAGGGTCGGACACGTGACCCAGGCCGGACTTAGAGCACCACTCCCTGTGGCTGCCATAACCAAGGAGGAGCCATCTCGTGGGAGCAGTCTAACTGAGAACGTAGTCATCGAGAGTCACAAGGGCAGAGGGGGAGGGGCGGGGAGGGGACAGGATTCTGATGGCATACTTTCCCAATCATTGGGACTGTCTCAGCTTTTACCTAGTATTCTAATGTGATCACGGACAGAATTGTTTTCCACCTTCAAAAGTGGTAAATGACACAGGCGACCTAACGAAGGCCTGGACTTACCTATGCGTGATGTCAGCTGCCTTCCTAGTTATACAAACCCAGAAATAATTTTTGGAAGGAGGGAAAGAAGGGTGGCTCAAAGTAGTCTGATAAGCAAAGAGTGTCCCTTGTCGTGTGCCTCTCCGCACGAGTGCGGTCACAAGTCACGGTGCGTAACGGGCGCAGTCCCAGCTAGAACAGTTCCTTAGCGTACGTGCAGGGGCCGGGCAGCGGGAGAGGAAACGTGGGATCTGCAGGGAGACCAGCAGGGCAGCAGGGGCGGGAAAGGCAAAGGGAGGGGAGCGACGTGAGGCGGGGAGGGGAGCGGGGTGCCACCCAATGTCGCGGGCGGGTCCAGGACCTGTGCTTTCCTCCATGTCAGCGAGGAGCCGGGGACAGAGGGTCTGTTGGAAGCACCCCTCCACCCTTATGGGGGGGATGGCGGGCGGATCTGAAGGCAGGGTCTGCCCCAGAGCACAGTGCTGCCGCCTGGAGTCGTGGCCGTGGGAGGCAGTAGATGTATTGGAGAAGTGTCTAGGTGGTTGCCTCGTGTCCAACTTGCAGAAGCCTCCTCTCCTTTCCCTGTTTAGAACAAACCGGCAGGGTCTGGAACACGGCTTTGTGCAAATACATTGGTTCAAATGATAAATCTCCAGGTTTTGGTAGCTGAGATTTGGGGAAACAAGGCGCCTCCAAATTGCCCCGCCCAAATTTTTTGTCTGGGTCCCCGGGGTTTACGCCCTCAGGGGGGAAGTGACCAGGCATTTCGAGGGCTGTCCGGGAACTATCCAGCCACGTCACCGGTCTCGTTATACCGACAATGGCTGGATTTTTTCCAGACAACCTCGTATGTAGTTCGATACGTAGTATTGTCTTGGGAAAAGTAGGTATCCTTCTCCTAAGATTTTCAAGTATTTATTAAGGACAAGTACTTTTAGTCTCTTGCCCTCGAAATGATGGAGAATTAGTACGTTCTTGGTTCCGTTGATACTAGATAGAGCTATTGACTTTCCTTCTTTGTGTGGCACTGTCACATTCACTGTACTGACATCAAAGTTTCCTTTGCAACTGAGAGGTCATGGGCAAAACTTCTTGCTGACTTCTCAGAACCTTGGGAAAGGGTGTCACTGCTTTCGTTGATGGAGGTATTTTTAGAACCAATTAACTATCCTTTTCAGAGGACTCTTTGGATGATAGTTAGCTGTGCGCGCGCACGCACACGCACACGCACACATGCGCCCTGGGGAGGAGGACGTGCACCGTGCGTCCGTGAGTAATTAGCTTCCTGCTAAATTACAAATGTGCCAGAGTCACAGTGCGCGCTGAGGCAATCTGTTTGCATTCCGCTAACTTTTACTCCAAGCAGCCGCTGACCCTCCAAGCATCTTGCTTTCCTATTCCTAAGAGTCTAGAGCAGTTTCTGTTTCTTCATCTGGCAGGGGCAGGAGCGCTTGTCAATTTTCTCTTGAGCCTGAAAAGAGCAGATGGAAGATGGGGAGCGCCCCCACCAAAAGAATTACATTTAGCCTATGCACTTTCGTTCGGGACATTGACCTTGTGCTTCTTCGTCCCTCAGATTAACAGCAGAACATTTGAGCTTTCACCTTGTGCAGCAGAAGGGACCTTGGTACTCAGCGAGGCAGAGAAGGTATAAAAAGGAGGTGGGCCCTGGAGTCGCAAGTTCTAGGCTCCAGTTCTGTCAGGGTCACCTCCTGGCTGTGTGGCTGTGGGCAAGATGTTGTCCCATTGGGGCCTCCTTTTCCACATATGCACATTGGGGACAGCAAATATAAAGGGTAAGGAGGAGACCTGCCTCACCACTTGTAGGGAGGAGCACCCAAGACAGTGACATAGAAAGCTACCTGTGAACTGTGGTGAACCAGAACAGTGGATTGTGTTATTACAACCCACTTCTACACCTTTTCTCCAAAAGGGAAACGAACCCAGAGAGGGGACAGGACTCGTCCAGGTCAGCAGCCTGACTGCCATCTGGGTTCTGCTCCAGGTCAGGAACTGTTCACACCTGCAACGCCCCCCTCCCCCCCCCCCAGAAATCCAGATTCCCTCCAGGGGGACACTGTTCGCCTAATGTGTCAGATTCCAGCCTGGGGAGCCCGTGGGCTCAGTGGTCCCCTAGTCGGCATGGAGATGGGGAAGCTTGCAGTGTCCAGGCATATAACTTCTTATTTTAAAGCAGGTCATTTAACCCAAGAAGAGGAGCATTTCTGATCCCCAGCCATCCCATTCCCAGAATTACGGTTACTGGTGTCACCTAGGTGACCTGGCAGACCAGTTCCAGTTTGTCTGAGACTTCACGCCTTTGAACCCTGGAGTTCCCCGATTCTAACCACCTCCTCAGCCCCCAGCAAAGTGAGACCGTCACTCCACATTTCCACATTTCGCTGAATTTCTGCAACGTGCCAGACACCAGACTGAGTTCTTGATTCTCCATACGCGACTCATTTATTCCAAAAACAGTATGTGAGGCAGGTCTGATTACTGTCACTTCACAAGACGAGGAAGCCGAGTTCTGACAACGGAATAACTTGCCCCGAGTCACACAGCCACCATGTGCTGGAGTGGACTCCCAGGGTGTTCTGAACCTAGAGTTTGTGTTCTTACCCACCCAGGGCTCCGATTCCCAGCACATCCGACTGTTCTCGCAACAAGGAGGGGCAGGCTGCTTTCAAACTAGATTGTTTGACGAGCGGCCCGTCCTGACGGCTCTGGACTGACGGGGAGACAATTCCAGTATGTCAACGTGAGAGTCAGTGGTTCAGTGAGACGTCGGGTGAAGAAGGTGTCTAAGGAGTCGGCCTCAGTTTCTCCCTGTCTGCTTCCTAACCGTACCTCTGAAGGCCTTTTCTTCTCACCACGTGAAACAGAGAGGGTAGCACCCACAGCAAAGTGATACAGAGAGGCTCGAATAAAGTGAATGGTATGAAGACACTCTGTCACGGAAGACAAGGGCGTTAGTTTATTCCCCTGCGTTTCAGTGCGGCACGAGGAGCCGCGGGGCGCCGCTCTAGCAAGCTGCGTTCTCGGTCAGCCCCTCCCTTTGCGGCTGCCGGCCCGGTGCGCGGCCCGGCAGAAGTCACACCCGGATTTGAGTCGTGATTTTACTACCAAATCGTGACCGTACAGTCTTAGGGTTTCGTAATGAAATATTTGGTATATAGATTACCAGCTCATAAAAAAGGACGTCATGTGTGTCACCCTGGCATGGATGGTTACGATTTTGTAATGAAGGGTTACCTCGCGTCCGGGCGTGACTTCTGCCGGGCGCCGTGTTTTCCCAGCGCGGCTGCCTTGCAGGCGTGCTAAAGCGGGCGTCTGTGTTGCCTACACGGTCAGCCGACCGGCCGTGCCATCTCACAGAGGGCAGAGCACAGTGGCACCGCCCTGTTTCAGTCGGCACGTAGGGTCAGCCTGCTGACACCCTGCATTTAGCCCAGTGAGACGAGGCTGACCGTATGCACCATTTGAAACAGGACAGGACCGGTGTTTTCTGTCCCATTTAAAACGGGACGTCCAGTCAGCCTATCAATAGACATGCCTCCCTTTCTCATTTTAATTAATAGGATCCTAATTTCCGGGTGGGACCCTCCCCCTTTCCCCATTTTCAATCATAGGCATTAGCCAATGAGTACATGAGTCAATGTGAAGCTTGTTGGAGCTTCTGGGAAAGAGAAGTTCTCTTCTTCCCTGGGCAAATGGATCTCGTTCCTCCTGGATGTGGACAAAGACAGCCGGAGCCTCCGGAGCTGACAGAGGTCCCAGAGGTATCTAGTGGGGGAGGGGAGAAAAGCCCGCACGCTGTGAAAGCAGAACAGGAAAATAGAAAAAGAAAGAGAGTATGGATTATTCGATTTAGCCTGAAATCAAGTCACATACAGATTGCAGGTCTACTCCTTCCTGAGGGACCTTGGAAATGGCCGGGAACGTCTCTGATCTTTCGTTTTCTCGTCTGTACAACAGTGATGACTGTATACTCCTCACTGTGTTGTGGTGAGCGTTGCATTAGGTCACCATTGCCGAGTGCCTAGAACAGAGGCTGACAAATAGTAAGAGCCCAGCTAAGGGAGGCTTCCTTTCAGCGCCCTGCCCCTAGAGAGGACTGGGCAGTGACGATATAAGGAAAGATTTGGAAATAAGATTCTTGTTTGGAGTTTGATAAGAATCAAAGAGCTTGGCTCTTACCACTCCTCTGCAAAGGGCGGGGGTTGGGAAATGCTCAGCTAAACTATTGCTTATTGTCTTATTTTCATATCTGTTTCCATAATTCAATTTGCACTTTCATTTGCATATTAATTCACTTTCTAAGAACAAACTTGGATGAAAACCAGACGCAGGATAATGTGTTTATTTGTACGTGTGCCTGTGCATGTGTGTGTGTGTGCGTGCATGTGTGTGCGCGTGCGTGTGTGTGTGTGTGTGCGCATGTGCGTGTGCGTGTGTGTGTGTGCGTGCATGCGTGTGTGTGTGCACGTGTGTGTGTGTGTGTGTGTATGTGTGTGTGTGACAAAAGCTATGCATTTGGGTAGAGAGCAACCATGACTCTGATAAAGAGCTGCACAGAAGACATAGTTTCCCTGTGATAGCCATTCTGAACCTCCTCATTTCCAGTCTCTTTGACCATATATGAAGGTCTTGGTCTCACTCAGTCTAGACTTGTCTAATTTCAGGGTAAATTTGAGGAAAGAGAGGGAGAGGGAGAAAGAGGCAGAGAGAGACAGAGACCGTTAAGGGAGGACTAGGTCCTCTCTTGTGGTTCAAGTATGTCTTGGAAATCCAAGGGCCCAGCTGGTTCGTCCTCAACGACAGCAATAGATAAGGAAGCGACGTGTCTGACCCATTTGAACGTCGTCCAAAAGGAAATCCTCTCTCCTCCTTGCAGGAAATTCCAAGACTACATCTGGCAGGAGAACACAGGCCGCAAGAGGCAGCTGTGTCTGTGGGCAGGAGCACAACATCAACAGTTTGCGGCCAGCTCTGTCCCCGCTGCGTACTTCCCCTGCGCCAGCCCCAGGGTCTTCACCTGTAAAATGGGCTGTCACGCGTAATGGGGAGTGAGGAACGATGTCACACCAGGTCGGCTGCTTCCAGCGCAGTCCTGCCAAGCGTATGTCCTAAACGCACAGGGTAATAGCAGGGGTGAACCCAGCAGGGAGGGGTACAATAAACACCCCAGGGCGCCTGCACAAACACCCCTGCCTTTCACAGGATCTTCCCTTCCCAGCAAAACCGCCTTCTCCTCCCAACCGGAATGCTGTCTCTTTGCGAGGCCTTCGCAGCCTGCGTTGCCCAGGCCAACTCAGCCTTTCCCTGCTCTTCTTCCCACAATGCCCCGGGAGTCCGTGCGACCCTGACATGGTCGCTTTCAGTGCCTGTCCCCCTTGCCAGGCTGTGAGTCTGCAGGGGAAGGTAGTAGAGTCTTTGTCTAGCCGCCAAAGAATCAAAGTTGAAGAAGCTGGAGAAGCTGCCCCACAGAAGCTTACAGCCCAGGCGTGGACCCAGGGGCAGTCACTACACAAGAGGTGAAGACAGACATAAAGCACAGAGGCAGCCCAGAGAGGGCAGGGTGAGCTCTGCTGAAAGGGGTGGGCGGTCCAAGGAAGTGTGCCCAAGAGGGGGCAGCCCAAGGGTCAGGATCTACTACAGCCTCTGCACAACTGGTCTCCAAAAATGCTCGTCGAACGAACGAATGATATCAACACCCATGGCTTTTGTCTGTTCTCTGAATGTTCTGGACCATAGGAACATCTTAGGAAGTTCCTCACAGCCCCATTCAGCTGCTCTGGCCAGAAACGTCACCTAGGAACTCTGCAAATCTGTGCTGGCATTTAGCACGTTAGACAGGAATGGAGGGTGTCAGCCATGTGGCTGACATCAGGTCTAATTCAGTCTTCATTCCTGAGATGCGTTAATTATTAAAGAATGTTTTTTGATTTGCTCTCTGGGAGTTGGAACTCGCGTCATCTATTTAAAGACCATGTTCAGCTCCGCCAAGCATCCATCCATGTAACGTTCAACAAGAGTTGATTGACTACCTACTAGGTGCTGAAGACTGTTCTGAACACAGGGATGACAACAGGGAATAAGAAAGTAACATCTCTAACCTCATCTGGGGTGGATGAAACGCCTGCCTCTACCTGTCTGCGTCTCATAGAAATCCCTCCTACGTTTAGATATCCTGGTCTGTCAGTCACAGTACTGATGGGAAGTCGCTGCAGGCCCCTGCACACACACAGCAGAGCACTGCATTATTTTTATCGCTCTCTTTCGTTAGCTGCCATTCACTCTTCCCCTCCCCTCACCTCTTTACTCCTTGAGTTTCCTTGTGTTCTTCCTCAATTCTAATAGAAACTCCATGAAGGCTGAGAATTTGTCTGATTTGTTTGCTCTTGTGTCCCCCAAGCCTGGCACAGTTAAGGGCTCAGGAAACATGTCACGAATACGTGGCATGATGGATGATAAGACGAAGGCATTGCCTCTTCCAAGAAGCCTTCTCTGGTTGCAGGGTAGGGGGCTTCTCCTGGCTGCTCCCACAGCCTGTCTGCCAGGTCCAGTGGAGCACACTTTCTCTCCGTGTTTGTTTCTGTATCTACAGCTAGACCGGGAGCCCCCCTAGACGAAAGGCCATGAGTGTTGCATCTCAAATTCCCTGGCTCCGGCAGAGGGACAGCAAACACAAGGATGTGCTCACACAGCAAATAACAGTTAAACTACATGGAAGCCCCTTGACTCTGAGGTTACTCGTGGCAGACTGGCCTTCCATCAGCTCCCAAGGACCCACTCTGCCTGCCCAACCCTTTTGTGGAACTGAAGAGCTTCTTAAGGCTGAAGAGTGTCAGTGGGCTGGAGACTGGAAGTATGGTGGACAGACTGTCAGAGGCCAAGGGGCCAGTCACATCGCATGAGTGGGGCAAAGAATGACTTATAAGATTGTGATTGCCCACTTATCACCACTAAAACTAAAAATTATATTCTGACACCATATGCACGAAGTCAGTGGACACAAGCCCCAGTGACCGGAATAAGAAGGAGCACAAAGCAATAGCACACAAATCCTGTGCTGTTTACCGCCGGGAGGGGTCCCATGGGCTTTGTCCACCTGCTCTCCTGGCAGGGGTGGCAGAGGCCAATCCAGGGCAGTGCCCCTTGCTGCTTGGGGCAGCACTGTGGAGGGAGTCATCCCAGCAGACATCCTCGGGGCCGTCTCCAGCTGACAGTGCTGTGCCCAGGCTGCTCTGTCCTGATGGTAATTTGGGCCAAGGGGATAAAAACGCAGATTTCTTCCTCCCCACCGATGTCCCTCATTAGCCACAGAGGCATACAAGCCCAACAGCTCCGAACCTGCTGACACATCCTTGAGTTTCTCATTTAAAATATATCCCTAAGGACATGGCAGAAGTCTCAGTGTGGCCATGGGGTCACCCCGTCCAAAGCAATCCATCATCGTCCTTCTTCTCACGGGTACCTGGCTTTGCTGAGAGTGCGTGTGGCCGCGGCAGCCTTTTTAGCAACTGGTCCAGGCTGCCGGGACCAGTGGTTACAGGAGGGGACATCGGGTAAACCACAGGGTCGTTCTTCCTCATCCTCTCCCACACTCCGGTGCAGTATGGAAGAGAGTGTGAGCGTTTCCTTTTGCCAACCTGCGAAATCCCGCCCCAGTGGAGTTTTGCCTAAGACAGGCCTGGCTTCAGGTGCAGCCCGCTGTTAATCTCTGCACCTCTCTGTCCCTCGCATACTAATGAAGGCAATGATAATACCCACCGCTTTTCAAAGTCATACAGAGAAAGGAACAGCTTTCTTGGAGCACATGATGTGTAATGATTCGACCAGGAGGTGGCCACAAACCTTGAATGTGGTGACCCTGGGATCCCAGGCCCCTTGATCCTGTGATGCCGCCATCTTGTAGGTCAGAGGTCAGCAAACTACAGCCTGTGGGCCAAATCCAGCCACTGCTTGTTTTCTAATAAAGTTTTATTGGAACAGTCACTGCGCATGTGTTTACATGGAGTCTACGGCTGACTTCACACTGCAGTGATAGCACGGAGGAACTGCAACAGGGACCATATGCCTCAAATAGTTGCAATCTGGCCTTTTACAGAGACAGGTTCTCCTTGGAGTCTTCCTCTGAATCCCCTTCAATCAACTGATTCCTGAAAGGACACAGGACGAGGGATGACACAAGAGGTTTCATAGCCTGGCCTGCTCGCGGTGCAGAGCGTTTCTGGGCCGCATACCTTCCATTGGCCAGAACTCGGTCATGTGGCCACGCTCACTGCAAGCAAGGCTGGAGCTGCGGTGGGGTCGGCGACAAAGGCTGAGGAGCAGCAGTCCACGCCAGCTCCCGCGGCTCGGGACAAGCTCTCTTTTCCGACATTATCATCCTGTGGTTTTCTTAGAAGGGAAGATGCACATCTTCCTGCAAAGGGCTGTAAACAACCCTATCTCCCTGAGCTGCATTAATGACCAACATACACTACCGAGCCCTGAGTGTAAACAAACGTATTACGTTCACTGATAATAGCAGCATAAACACGACCCCAATTAATGAATGTTCTCAGAGCTATATTCTCTTTATTCATTCATCTAGGGGAAGGAATGGAAATTCAGTTTAACTCAACAATACCGAGTGTCTGCCTTAGGCTCAGTGCTGCATGCAAGCAGAAAGGAAGATACAGACGGACCAGATACCTGCCGGGACCTCATCCTACGTGTGAAATGCATAAATACAGAAGCAACAAAAGAAGCATTATGTGTAACTTCAAAACAGGCAGTTTTAACTTTTCTTCGTCCTAGAGAAAGACTATACCGTGAGGACTGGGGTAGTTGAAATCCACTTCCTGGAGAAAAAAAATACAAAAAGCAAACATAAAAAACATTGTCATTTATACCTATATTCAATAAAAGTTAAAGGAACAATGAAGATTGATAAAATCTGAAAAATGTTTTACAACTCAGAAGTCACTCTCACCATGTCATATCCTTCAATATTCTTCAAAATCCTGTGAATCTGGTCTCATCAGGACTAACTCACTTTCACTGAGGACCAGTAAGGAAGGGGTCGTGTCTCCCAGGGACACACAGCTTGCGAGGGGAACAGTAGGACCGAAATAAGGTTTGGATTTTTCTTTTTCCTTTTTTCTCTTTTTTCCCCCCGATTTCTAATCCAAGGCTCTTTCAACTCTACCACATTGTCATTGAAAACAAAACAGTGCCCTGCGACAGACATACCCTGAGATAACCACTGAGAGTTCAGGACGCGCTCCAAAGAAAATAGTAGCAGGGTGGAGGGGGCACCTTTCCACATAAAGAGAGTGAAATTCCATTGGCCCAAGGGTGATCCAGCCAGGGGCGAGAGAACAAAGCCACAGGCTCCACGTTCTCCCCGAAGATTGCTCCGGCCAGTTCCCAGGTCGAAGGCATCTTAGAAGTTAAAACACGACCCTCCCAACAGGTAAAGGAAGTGGAACCACGAGGGCTGTCCATTCCATCAAGTTCATTAAATGAATTAGAAACACAATCACTGACCTAGAATGTAGCAGCCCTTTGCAGATGGCTCTGAGGAATTCTGGCCCCTACCGGGGGTGATGTCCCGTGACCCCCCGGGGCCCATGCCATTCATCATCTTGACTCACAGGCCAGTGGGACGGTAAGCTGGCCCAGACAACAGATGGCATCTGAGTTTGTGACACACATATGGACACAGTGTTCTGCCTACGTCAGCATCAGCCTCTCCATGGAGGTCAGTGAAACACAGAAACTCCATGTCATGGAGGAATCAAGACCTGTTATGGCCCATTGGAGCCAAGCACCTCCATAGGGTGGACAACAACAGTCACGGGGTTGTTTGGCAGGGGACTTTCTCTTTGGGTGAGGCTACCAATGGAAATGGGCAACAGAATGAAGTCCCATGTGCCTTGACCCCAAGGGATGAAGTCCACACCCCTAGCATGACATCTGAGCTATCTGTGTCCTGGTCCTTGTCCATCTGAGCCAGCTTTCTGCACTCACCCCCTGCTTCCCTCTCAGCGTATCACTCAGCACGTACCCAGGCTTATTCATGGGTCCGGTTCCTGACATTGGTATGCCTCTCCGACTTGCTCCAGGGACAAACGCCTATCCATTTTCTATATTCAGCTCAAAGGAGGTGGGTTTCACCGTAGATGGATTTTTTCTTTCCCTCCAGTGCTACTACCTTGGAGTGCAGAGTGCTGTGTCTGCCATATTTAATACTTCTGTAGCAAAGTTGTACTACAGAAATTCACATTTACTAGAAGCTCACCGACGGACAGGTACCAGGCAGTCATTTAACTCACACCTCAGTTAGGCTTCAAAACCCACTTGTGAGCAACTTACTGTCTCTTATTCATCAAATATTCAGTGAGATCTTCTAGCCACTGGGAGTAGAGCCATAAGCACACTGGACAAAATCTCTGGTCACCTAGCAATCATTACCTGGTGGCGGGAGAAGAAAGATAGCAGACAGACAAACAGGAATCACAGCAGAGAAAGCGTTTTAGGAGCAGTTGATGTGACAGAGAGCAACTGAAAGGTGACTTGTGCAGAACTTAGAGGAGGAAAGGAAACATGATAAAGAAAAAAGGGAATTATATGTGGCATTTTCAGGAACGATTTATAAGGGGGTTGGCAAACTACAAAGCCCTCAAGCCAAATGTGGCCCCTGAATGTTTTTACAAATAAAGTTTTATCAGAACACAGCCACACCCACTCATTTAAGTCATGTTTCTGACCGCTTCGCACTATAGTAGCAGAGTAATTGCAACAAACACCTTCTGGCCCACAAAGCCTGAAATATTAACTCTCTAGCCTTTTACAGAAAAGGTTTGCCAAGTCTGCCAACCTCTGGTTGGTAGTAAAGGAGTATGGTGCCATGGTCACAAGAGGGGCTAAAGGTAAAACTGAAATTCTTGATTCAAGCCAGAATCTTGAATGCCTGGCTGGGGAGTTTGGACATTTTTCTGCAGGTAATGGGGATCCATCCAAATAGCCTAAAGCATCTCTCCGTAAGCGTAATTCAAAGCCAACCAAAGAGCTCAACCATCTCACCCAGCGTGGTACTTGTGCAGTCATCTTACCTTCACTCAGCAGAGCTCTGTTCTGACCGCAGTTAAGGCTTAGGAACTTCATGTGCCGGTCACCAGTCTCCTGTCTTTGGGCCTCACATTGCCACTCTGGCCTTTAATGTTCTCATGTCCAACATGTGGGGAATAATCCCACCCATAGGCCTGTTTCAAAAGTCAATGGTAGACAATAGAGAAAAAAGGCAATTTGTTAAATGAATAAAATGTCTAGCAAATGTCAGGGGTTATTCATTCCTTGGCTCCATGAAGTAGTGTATTGAGTGCCTGTCATGTGAAAGGGGATTCAGAAGTGAGTGAGGTTAAGACCCACAGTCTAGAAGGCAAGGTGACACACAAACAACAGTGCCAACGCACCGTCGCAAGCTGACATACAACACCAAGGAGGGAGAAAGCCACTCTGCCTGGGAGGAAGTGGGGCTGCCAGGAGAGCGTCAAAAGGTGGGGTCTCTAACAAGGAGAAGTCCCCCATGCTGAGGAAGGAGGTAAAGAGCTTGTGCAAAGCCCAGCGCGGTTCAACGTGAGCAGCACCTAGGCGTGGACTAAGGATGCAAACAGAAATGAGGCAGAACAATAAGGGAGGAGGATAGCAAAGGTTTTTATATGTTATGCTCAGGAACTTGGACTTGGTCCATAGAAAGTGAGGAGCCAGCCCTTGAAGGGTTAGGCATCCAGGAAGGACTTGATTGAAGGTGGGACATGAAAGGCTCAGTGGATCAGGCTCTTGGTTGAGTTGGCAGCTTTTCCTCCCCTGCGTGAGCAAGGGATGCAGGGTAACAGCGGTCCGTGGAAGAACTTCCAGTGGCCCCTTCATCCCAAGCAAGCCAAGATTCTCACCCACAGTCATTGTTCTGGCAGCCATTAAAAAAAAAAAAAAAAAAAAGCAACTGGACCAGAGACAAGAATGACAGCACATGAAAGACCCTGGAATAATCTCCCTAATGTGACCCCTGGCCCTGGGACACCTGCCTATGCGAGAAGCCGTGCCCACATCTGTGTCGTGTTTCACATGCCCCAGGCCTGGACCCTCTCCAGGCTCGATGAGTGCAGCCAACATATACCCAGCAGGACAAGAGATAATCAAGCTACCCAGGGGAGGGCAGGAAGGCAAAGATCGTTTCCTGACTGGGGCTAACACAGTGGGTCGGGCTTTTTGTTCTTCCCTCACTTCCCTAAACCTCCGTGGTATCCTCTTCACCATGACAAGAAAAGGCATTCGGAAGTGATTAGTACGGGAAGAACTGCCGTGGGAAGGATGCCCAGATGAGACCGTGCCAAAATTCTCTCTTTCTTATTGGCCCCTCTGCTAATGGGACCACTTGACCAAGGGGGACAATGTCCTATCTTGGTTCCTGAAACCTCAGAGTGTCACGGAAGAGGGGACAGGACCAGGATGCAGTTGGGCATGCACAGTCCAAGAAGGACTCATCACCACTCAGAGACAATCTCATCTAATAGGAAAGGGTGGGTCTCAGGAATACGAGGGCTGTCCAGAAAGTCTCCAGCCATGTAATATGAACAATAGAGGCGTTTATGGCTGGATTTTTCCCAGACAGCCCTCATATAGACATGAGCCCAAAACTAGATCAGAAGCCCCACTCCCTGTGTGGCCTTTGGCCACCTGATAAAGCTTGGTAAGCCTCACGTTCCTCATCTATAAAATGAGGATAAGAATTCTTATGTTCCTGCAGTGCTGTAAAGGTCAATTAAGTAACCTGTTTTAAATGCTACGCACAGTTTTTAGTGTAGGCCCAACACATTGTATCTATTATTCAAATTCTGTCTCCACCTGAGATAAATCCCCAAGTTCATAATTTAGTCACATATGATATAGTTTTAAAAATAAAAGCCTGCAACATGAAAACCTTAATATACTGAAATAAATGTTTGACGAGATAGTTATCCAATTACTATTCAAAATTTCCCATAGATCCAGGATGGGCATGTAGTAAATGCTCAGGAAATTTTGTTGAATGGTCAGATAAATTATTGAGTTAACTAATTTAATACAGGATATAAGCAGATTTTAAGAATATAAACCTCCGTAAAATATGTTGTAATGTATAGGAAGTCTATGTACAATGATAAGACTGCAACATTCAAATTGACAAAGAATTGGAAGAACTCAAGAAGAATTTAAAATTACCCATCAGTATAGGAATAAAACAATATTCAATGAACCCATGGTTTTATAAGCATAAATACAGACTTAAAGCACTCTTCACTGTCACATTGGAAATGATTTTTAAACTGGTTGCACTCCATGATGGCCTGGGTGTGGTGAGATGAGGGAATTCATGCACAGTTGGTACGAATGCACAGGTAGGAACCTTTCTGGAAAAGCACTTCTCAGAACTATTTAGAAAGCCTTTCGAGCACCTGTACCTCTTGACTGAAAATGCTACTCACAGACATCCACGACACAGAAACCTGAGCGCCATAGGCGAAGCCTTCTCTGCGGGAACGTTCACCACGCTATCATTTACCTAAGAGTGAAAGAAGGGGAGAATGCAAAGAATGAGGAGAGAGAGGAGGAGGAGAGAGAAAACAGACGACGAGTTTAGAGCAGAGGTGCCTGCGACAGAAGGAAGATACCAGGCAGGAAAGCAAGGGAGGCGATGGGAAATGCTCCGAATTAAAGTCTTACACATTGTCTGTGTTAGTAAAAACACTACATCTGGACTTGGTTAATGTCGGCTGTGTGTTACAAGAGTTGGGTAACTACTAAAAGTATAGCCATGGAGCACACAGCCACCAACGAGTGGAGAAAATAATGAAAAGAAAAACGAAACAATACCTGAACCAATCCCAGTGAACTCAAGGGAAAAAGAAAAGATGAAAAGAAACATAAAAGACAGGACACCTGGAGAGCACATAATCACATTGCAAAAATAAATCCAAATCTGTCCATCTTGGCTCCGGTGCCATAACAAAATACCGTAGACTGGGCGGCTTAAACAGTGGAAATCCATTTCTCACAGTTGTGGCAGCTGGAGCTCTGAGATCAGGGTGGCAGCATGGCTGGGGTCTGGTGACAACCCTTGTTCTGACTTGCAGATGACCACCTTTCTGCTGTGCGGTCACAGACCTTTTCTTGGTACGTGTGCCTGGAGAAAGAGAGAGAGATGTCCCTCTTATAAGGCCAAGCCCGTCAGAACTGGATCGTACCCTTTTGACATCATTTAACCTTCATTACCTCCATAAAGACCCCGTGTCCAATCTATCCAATATAATCACATGGGCAGGGAGGTTAAGCTTTCAACATAGTCATTTTGTGGAGACATAATCCAGTTGCTTATCCAAGGAAAAGCATCTTATTATCCATCCTCCAAAAAAATTCAATGTCCTTTACATGACAGACTGAAAGTATTAATAAATTGTTCTTTATTATGGCAGGGTTCAAGGTTTGGTCAGAATCTATAAGCAAAGAAGCTGAAAGACAAAAAAAAAAAAAAATCAATTGTTTTCAGTAAAATGGAGATAGAAAATATCATTTTAAAGAGATGCCTTCCCAGTAGCACTACACAATATAATGTGAATTACATTGCATATAGGAGGGCGGTCCAGAAAGTATCCAGCCCTGTAATATGAAAACCAGAGGCATTCATGGCTGGATTTTTTTCCCAAACAACTCCTGTGTGTGTGTGTGTGTGTGTGTGTGTGTGTGTGTGTATAGATATATAGACAGGTATAGGTAAATACATATAAATGGGATTACATGTAAGTGACAAAGTTACAAAGAAAAGCAATGGAATGATGGACACAAGAGTCAGGAGAGGGACATCAGAAGAAAGGGACAGCAGCACCCTTTGAGAACTGATGACATCTTCCTTAAGCTAGACAGTAGCTGGACGGCAGGTATAGAAATGTGTGTCATTAATGATGTCATTAAGTAGACAATGAAAGAGAAATGGAGGCTCATCTACCCGCCTGCACCCGGGGCCAAGAAAAACGGAGCAGAGGACAGAGTAACGTGGGGGCGGGGAAGGCTGGCGCGGAAGCAGGAGGGACTGAGAGTCAAGCAGGCAGGCAGCTCGCGGTCCGTTACGGTAGGGCAGATGCCCTAATGTCTTCTTCACTGAGTCCTGCTTCAGCCCTGATCACCTTTGCCCTGGGTGCTGTGAATTTCAATTTACGTGTTCATGATGACTCCTCAAAGCACACTGCTCCCCAGGGAAAAGTGCTCCTTTCGAGGGATAAACCTGTTACCAAATGTCACTCCACACCAAGCCACCCCAACGTCCCATCTTGCGAAAGATGGCCGAAGAGATGAATCAGGTGGGGAAATGAACTTTCAAGCAAATCAGGAAAGGACCATGCTAAGGTCTAATTTACCCCCTGTGAACCGGTGTGCTTATCTACCTCTTTCTGTCGTTCTGTATCTCCATGATGTCTGTCATCGTAACACCAGGACTGTTAGACAGGAGACAGGAGATTGGGAGAAAGCAGTTAAATAAATGGGGCTCTGGAGAGCCGCGTGAAAGACGCTTCCCACACACAAAAAAGTCCTCCAGTTTACAGGATTATTTATGTGCTCCCTAAAGGTAGGTCTGTGTCAGATTTTTTTCCATGCTGGTTGAGCTCATTTAATTCTATATTTCTTAAGTGTAGATTAATCATTTCCAACAGTGTTATGTGTGGGCCATAGCACAGGGCAGGCGGAATAGAAGTGAGCGCTAGACTAACTAACCACCGTCATTCAGCACCTGTGTCACTTTGGACAAACTTTGGCTTTAAGTCCCTCTGTGTATAATCACGTGCAGTGCCTGCGCCCCCTGACCTATATGTTTGTATGTGTATGTCAAATGGTTCATTATAGGAAAAAGTGAACAACAGGTAGCAAAAAAGCTTAGATCAATTCAAAGGGGCAATCGTGTATTGAATTCGGAATTCTGAAATCTCAAAACAGATTTTTAGCATGGGTTCCTTTCCCCTTTGGGAAAACCAACCAATATCCAAGGAGTAAGGACTAAGATTTCTGTGGCCTACCCACTTCCAAAGCAGGATTCAGTTCATATTTAGGCTGACAGTTCTTAAGAATTCCCAGGTGGTTCTTATTCAGCTAAGACAATACCATACGGATCTACTGATTGCGTGTACTCTGGTCCAAACAGGGTGTGTCACGCGAGTAGCTCGCAGTCTTATGATAGAAACAGAGGTGTCGTAAACAGGCCATGCAGGCCTGCGATTGGTCCAATACTCTGTTCTGAAAAGAACAGAGTGCTGAGCAGAGCATGGGAGAGGGAGGATCGAACTCTGCCTTGACACCCAGCCTTCGAAGAGGAGGTTCCCTTTCAGGGATGGGTAGAACCTTGCAGGCGAAGAGAGTAAAAGAGCATCTCCCTAAGTAGGCAGCAATAGGAACTGCACTGCCCTCCCAAGGGGGGGCTGCTTGAGTTTCCAAATCGCATGGCTTGACTGTGACAGCCCTGCTCCCTTGGCCCAGGACTACGTGAAGCTGATTTCTCTTCCCAGGGAGACCCATTCCCCTGCAGTCTCCTGCCCAGCTGGGAGCAGAATTTCAGCAAATGGAGTTTAGAGAGCTTTGAGCCTTAAAGACAAACTGCTGCCATATGCCCTGTCTTGGGACCAAAACTCTAGAATTCAACATTAATAAACACATTAAACCACTCAACATATACATTCCTTATTACCGTGTTTTGCTGTGTATAATGCGCACTTTTTGCCCAGATTGGTGAGGGAAAAGTAAGGATGCACATTATATGTGGGCAGTGCTAATTCCCTATCTACATACATGTTTGTAATTCTTTTATTTATGCTGCTGAGTTGAAAGTGTTACATAAAATTTCTTGTACCATAATCTATTAAAAAACAAATGCTAACATTTCTTTATAATATGAACAGCAAGCACCTAAATATAAAATTTGAATTGAAAAATTAAAACAAAAGATTTTTTTCCCTGAAAGTTTGAGCCAAAAACACGGGTGTACATTATACACAGGAGGGCATGACACACAGCAAAATACGGTAATATTCAGAGATGCCAACTCTGTGCAGGACAAGTCATACTGCCCCGCCTTCCCCAACAACCCCAGGCAGTGAGTACCAGTGCTGAAGCCGGCTCATCGGCCAGCACTCCCTTCCCATTGGCCTCTTCCCCACACCTGGTGCCCTGCAACTCAGTGTGCTTCCAAAGCAGAGTATGTCAGTCAAAGGTCAGGTGGTCAAGGGCTTCTAAAGGCCAGCAAGCTGAACCTCTCCGGAGGATAAGCATGACCACTGATTATGTGGCTCAGGATTTCTTGAGCTGCTCTGAGTTCACTCCAGAAGCTTCAGCAAAACATTAAGTCTGGTGACCTATTTCCCAAAGAGACAGAGGCTTCTTGTTGCTATCATTTGGCTGCACGTAATCCTTTAATATTTGCACAGGAACTAGCAATTTAATCCAATGAACACAGCAGGTGTTTTGGACCAAGAGCAGGACTGTGGCGCAAGGGCTTGTGGGTAGCTTGGCAGTCCAACGCATATAGACTCAGTGTCCTGACTCACCAGCTGGCCTTGGGCAAAGCCACTTCACAAATCCATTCCTCAGTTTGTCCAGCCATAAAACGGACACAATCATACTTCCCACCGGAGATACTCTTGGTCGGGACCTTTGATGTCCGTTTCCCCAGACAAAGGCCTGTTACCATTATGCCGGGCGCACTGATGAGAAAAGCAAAAGGGCGGGCTGACTTTTGTAAGACTTCTCAGGGACGAGCTTCCTGCTGCTGCTCGGGAGTCATGTTGGACAATGGGCCCTCCTTGCTCCTGGCATGAAGCAGACTCCCACAGGCTCGGAGCAGAGTGGAGGCTGGACGAATGTGTTTTCAGCTTCACAGGTTGGAGGGGGGCCGTGAATAAATGGAGACAAACACGGACCGCAGAGCCTCGCAGGTGTGCTTTTCTGGTGCTCGTTTTCTCTACGACCTTGGACAAGATGCTTACACTTCCTGACTCTTAGCTCTTTAATCTGCTGCTCAAGGCTGTTGAAAGAATCAATGAGAAAGTGTATGCAGAATGCCCACTGCAATATCTGAAACACTGTAGGTACAAAAAAAAAAAAAAGTTAATGCCTTCTTTTTAAAAAAAAAAAAAGATGACTTTTTTGTGTAGTTTTAGGTTCAATACAAAATTGAGCAGAAAGTAGCACGTTCCCATACACCTGCTGCCCTGCACCCCCATAGCTTCCCTCACTACCACTGCCCACGCTGGAGTGGAGCATTTGTTAAAATTGCTGAACCCCCATGGACACATCATTATCACCCAAAGCCCGTAGTTCACACTGCGGTTCACTCTGCACGCTGTACGTTCTGTAGTTTTGGAAAACATACGATGGCAGGTACCCATCATTATGCGATCACACCGAACAGTTTCACAGCCCTAAAACCCTCCGCGCTGGCTCTTCACCCCGCCCTCCTCCCCACCCCGGGAGAACACTGGTCTTTTTACAGTCTTCATAGTTTTGCCTTTTTGCAGACTGTCAGGGAGTTGGAATCATACATTATGTAGCCTTTTCAGATTGGTTTCTTTCACTTAAAAAGCTGCATTTAAGGTTCCCCCATTTCTCTTGTGGCTCGATAGCTCATTTGTTTATAGCACTGAGTAATAGTCCGTTGTCTGGAGGTTCCACAGTCTGCTCACCCACTCACCTGTTGAAGTGGGTGGCTCTTGGTGGCTCCCAAGTTTCGACAGTTAGGAACGAAGCTGCTATAAACATCCACGTGCAGGTCTGTGTGGACGTAAGTTTTAAACTCCTTCGGGTAAATACCAGGAAGCACAATGGCTAGATCGTATTGGAAGGCTGTGTGTAATTTTATAGGAAACCATCAAAGCGACTGCACCGTGGAGCGTTCCCACCAGCGCTGAATGGGGGTTCTGTGGCTCCGCGTCCTGGCCAGCATGTGGCGTCAGGGTTTTGCATTTTCACCACCCTAATAGGAGTGTACATTCTCTTTTTAGGAATGACACATATTAGGATATCAGCCTGGAATCTCTGGTTGACATGAAGCCAAGACACAGAGGGTGGTAGTATCCCAAATTTTAATAAAACCCCAACCTCTAAATTCCACAGAGTATTTGTCTCCATTGTTCAGTATGTAAGAAACTGGTATTTATCACACCTCCATCCAGTCTGTCTTGATGGTGTTATGGATCTATTCTGTCCAGTACTAGTAGGCACCCTCTGAGCTGCCCAGAGCCAAAAAAATGAAGAATTACACAGCCACCTACTTTTCATTTACTCCATGTTGTAACTATTTGTCCAGCACCTGCTGGATTTGCAAAAGGCTTTGACAAAAGGAGCAAATGGTTTTGCAGAGGTGAGACCAGAGATCTTCAGAGGAAGGGTCAGACTGGGTGAGAGGGAAATCTTTTTCATTTGGAGAAAACCACGTATTCCAAGACACTGGGAAAAGCTTTCTCTGGGGGCCAAAAGATGAGGAGGGAGGATGGCGAAGACCCCAGCCTGTCTGGACCAGAACTGGATCGTAACAAGCACCATCGAACTGGATTAGGATCCAGATTGCTGACCTAAGGTAGTTGAGGGGCCGGATCTGTGTGCTGTGGTCAACACTTTGCAGAAGGACAGCTGTGACATCCCGTGCACTCTCATTTGTTATGGGGAACTGCTTCCCTTAGCCCGTGGCCAGTGCATTTTAGAGATTATTTAAATAAAGTGGAAAACAGACTTAGGTCATCTACGCAGCTTAACTAAAATATAGGACGATTTGGGTTGGCCAGCCTGCTGAACGATTTAGCACTCACTTGGATTTTCTTTGGAGTTTTTTACTTGTTTGTTTGTTTGTTTGTTTTGGATTAATGAAGACATTGGAGAAAACAAACTCTTGGTCCTTGTTTTCCTGCACATCTATGATTTTGTCCTAAGACAGGATAAAATACTGTATTTTATTTGACTACCCAGTTATCTTGGGTGTCATCTTAACTACCAAGATTACCATATTTTTCAGGGTCCCAACAGAAGTTTCTGGAATAGCTGGGATAAGGACATGGGTCTCACACTCTCTGTTCAGGTTATGTGACATATTAAGTTCTACTGGCAAAGTGAATAATAAATTATAATAGGAACGGTAACTGATTTTGACTTAAAAAAAAAAGACATCCCTGAAATTTATCTTGCCTCAGAACATGAGAGTAATTTGCCAAGCTTATTAACATCCTCAGCCACCTGAATTGCTGATTAATTAAAAGATGATTGGATAAACAGTAGATTGTACTACGAAATGAAGATGGTGAACTTTACCGTCGTGATTCCTAGTGAGCATTCTTTATCCTATTGCCCTGCCAATCCTTCAGTTCCTTGATTTCTGAAGAAACCCAAGGGCCATTTCCTGAAAATTAAAGTTCAATCACATCAACATTAAAGGACTTTTGGGTCAAATTGTGTTGAGGGCTGGCCCCAGGCAATCGTAATTTAATTAGAGCGGAGTACAAAAAAATAATTCACAGTGTGTGAAGCAGTCTGCAATAGTGACAAGAGGCTTGGTCTTAAAATCAGAATACCTGTGTCCCAAAGATTTATGACTGTGGACACTGTGGACAGATACTTTAATTTTTCTGAGCCTCACTTTTGTCATCTGTAAAAGGGAGGTAATTGTCACTTCAGCTGAATGTAACAGAGACTCAAAAATAACAGTAATCTAAACAAGATAGATGTTTATGTCTCTAACTTGTAAAAAGCTCCAGAGCTAGACAGCCAAGGCCCAGGGCCGCTCTGCCCATGTAGATTTCAGAATCTAGGTTCCTTCTGGCTTGACTTTCCTCCTTGCAAGGGGCTTGTGTCCCAAAGATTGCCTCACAGGCTAAGGCCAGTCGAATCTACCCTTTATGCCTGCATTCAAGCCAACAGAAAGAAATGCATAAAGAAAAGGGAGCCCAGCATCTACACCAGGTCTCCATGATAAAGCAAAGTTCCCAGAAGCCTTCAGGCAACATTTCAGCTTCTTGGCCAGAACTTAGCTATGACCACAAGAGAGGCTGAAAATTTTAGTGTTTATCCAGACAGTGATGTGTCCAGGATGGTGGGTGTTACCACTGCCTAGGAAGTGGGGAGTAGAAACTGGGGGATACCTAGCTGTCTCTAACCCAAGAGATAGCCTAAATGGGTTGTTATGAGAGCCCAGTGAGATAACGCAGGTGAACTAGCTGAGCAAAGTTTCCAGCTCGTAAAAGGTGTTAAGGATCTCCCAGCTGACGCTGATGGGCAAAAAGAAAACAGAAACTTTTCCTGGGAATCTTGAATCTCTAAGGGGTAATGGGAGTGGCTCCCTTGGAGTGTGTTTGTACAAAGGGACCCAGACTCCCCGGGGATGTTGATGGGCCAGGGAGTGGCCTGTTTTTGAACCAAGCATTCGTGTGGTTCTGTAAGAGGCTGAGAAGCACTCACTGTCTCCTGTGTCCCCTTCCTCCAGATCTTGGCTTAGGTGTTTTTCTCTCCCCCCAAATTTTCTCTTGTCCCTTCTTCCTTTTGCCAAGACTCAGTTCAAGTATCACTTCCTGCAAGAGTCATTTTTAACACCCCAAGCTGGGTGAGGTGTCCTTTTCCTGAATTATGTTAAGAGTCAGCACGTAGACTGTTGTCACAGAAATCTGTAACTGTATTGAAATGTGTATGTGTATGTAGCTCCATCACCGAAATGTGAGCTCCTGGAGGGAAAAAAGAATAAAGTTTTACACATCTTTGTATTCCCCGAAAACTTACCCACATCGCAGGCCTCAATCCCTTATTCTCATTCAGGGAATTAGAATATTTGCTTGATGAATATCACAAGGCATTGATGGGCAAATTATGATAGATGGTTTTGTGCCTAAGTTGAGAAGATGGATAAAATTGTCTTCCTTGACTCACTGGGTGCCTATGGGCAGGACCAGCCACATGCTGAATGCCTGTTGAACCCAACTAACTGGATGGAAGACTGAAGTTCACTGAGAAGCCAGCATTCCGGAGTGACTAGTGTCAGGTTTGGGAAAGAAACACCAAGTCATATGTAAACTCTGCACGTATGTGAACCTGGATAAAGAGAGAAGGGTGGGAGAAACCAACTCAAAAGATACATGATCCTTTTACCCCTTAAAGCAGGAACTCCCACAAGACAACACAGTGAGTAAGTCACCAGGAATTAGAAGTAGAAAAGTTGGGAGCTCTGCCCCTACCACTGCAAAGCACATTACTTTCAACATTTGTTTTATTTCTCCTGGTTGGTGTGTGGTGGTGGTTTTTTTGGCTGTTAAACCAGATCCTTTTTTTTTTTTTAATTTATGATTTTTTTTTATTGTGAGACTTATTGGGGTGACATTGGTTAGCAAGAATTACATAGGTTCCAGGTGTGCAATTCTACAGTGCATCGTCTGTGTTAAACAAGATTCTTAGCTTCAGCGTTATGGACGTTTCGGCCAAGATGATTTTTTGTTGTAGCGCTGTCCTGTGCACTGTAGGGTATTTAGCAGTATCCCTGGTCTCTACTCACTAGATGCCTGTAGCATCCCAGCACACACGTATTGTGACGATCTAAACTGTCCCCAGACGTTGCCAAATTCCCTCTGGGAATGAATTTGTTCCCCTGCTTCTGCTCCTGCGTCCCCCCACATGCACACGTGCACACGTGCACACGCACACTCTCTCTCCCTCTCAAACAGTTGAGAACCATTATGTAAAATCAAAAGGAAAGCCAAGCGTAGGGGGAGGGGGCAGGAGAGAAACACAGAGACAGTGGGAGGAGAGGGGCAGGTAGGGGAAAAGGAAGAAAGGAAGAAAGAAAGAGACCAGGCAAGAGGAAAAGAGAGAAGGAAGGAGAGATAGAGTCAGGAAGAGAGAGAGGGAGTGAGACTGGGACACAGGAAAAGAGGGAGAGATTCAGAAATTCAGAGGGGAGAGAGAGAGAGAACCCGAGAGACATTTTCTAGAGAGCCTTTGAATATAACTATCCCTCAGATGGGTTGTACTCCAAGATTTCACCACTAATGAAACCTGAAAAGAAAAAAAAAGAACTTCATTTTTCTTTAGCTAACAAGTTTAAGATACATTCATTGTCGTTCCCTGTCCCCAAAGAATCCTTATTGTGGACGGTGTCTACGAGATTCGAGCCTAAAATGACAAGTGGCCCCCAGATCAAAGTCAATGAAACTTTGAGACCAGTGTGTTTTGATAACAATTGGACACGTTTAGGTTTAAAAAAATCAAAAAGAATATTTGACATGCTATAAAGATTAAAGTAAACCTGGACAACGAAAGTCACAGAGATTCATTTTATTGCCATGATTCTCAGAGAGTTTATCAAGCACCTTTCTGTGCATCAAAGAAATTTCTCTGCTGGTTCTGGTGATTATTTTTAAAAATGAAGAGTATTCCCATTCAAAAATATACTCACAACAACAAAAGACAGTGAAAATTTCCAAACCTGGAACAACTGAATTGGAAAACAATACAAAATACCAAACACAGGTTTTAATTCTAAATCCTTGGACCTTGCAAACACCATGACGACCTGGTGTGTGTGCCTCTTCCTTGCCTAGCATGCCTCTTAACGCTTTGTAGCACCTACTGCTAAGACCAATAGCATATCGAGCAGAACTTCATTATGGCACTGGGTCACGGTTTTAATGGGGGGATATAATCTCATTACAAGCTCGAGTAGTCATCCAGATTACAATCTTAATTGCCAGTATAGGTAAAAGTGTGATAATATACACTTATCCTTTGTGTGTGTGTGTGTGTGTGTGTGTGTGTGTGTGTGTGTGTGTGTAACAGCTTAATTAAAGAAGAGCAAGATTTTTTTTCCCTGAAAGCAAGCCTTCTCGACCTCAGGCTATGTAGATATTTCCCCCACTTTTAAATGTAGTATTTCTGTGATGTCCAATCTTAAGAAACTACAATATTTTAAAGATTCTCTTACATTTTAGGGAAGCTGTGAAGTGGGTCACCTTTTCCCCTCCCCAAATATCTCTCTCCCTCGTACTCTTCAGATGTTTCTATGTATAAAACTTTAAGACAATAAACTTTGAAAATAGTAGATCTAGGCTCATGAGGTGAAGTTTCAGTGCTTCCTACTTCTGCTGAGTAAATTAGATAATGTTTATGGGACTCAGTCTTCCTCAACCATGATATGGGACTGCACATGTCTACTACACAGGTTAAGGGAAGGAAGGAAGGAAGGGAAGCGAAGCAAAGAGGAAGGGATGGAGGGGGAGAGAGGGAGAGGAGAAAGTATAAATATTCTAGAACTACAAACTATTATACCATTTGTAAATGAATTTTTATTGAGTGTTTGTTATGTGCAATACACCAAAGCACCTGTATTATCTCTGTTTCCCTCTTCTAATACAAGAAATCAGAGTGGAAGGCATACTAAAAACCCTCAAGTACCAGGTACATTCCCTGAGTTAAATAGCCTCCTCTTCTGGTTTCCTTTTTAAAGCATGTGTCAAGCTGTTGTGGAGGAATGGATTTGAACACATAGCCAGGAGTGGTATGGCCAGGAACGGGACCCAACCTTGGAGTCTTGGAAAGGAAGGTATTAGCAGGTGTGGGTGAGACTCAGAGGAAGTAGGATCACACCTGGGCCAATTATGGAGATCAGATGGAGATGGAGGCAGGAGCATGTGCTAAGTATAAAGCATGAGCACGAGGCCTGGGAACTGGAAATGGGTCAGCAGCAGGGGCTCCTCTGGAAGACAAGGGCAGAATCCAAAGGTCTAAGCAGAATAATCAACTCATGTTCATATCTGATAAAAGTCATAGGTGCAGGTTATTTATGTAAAGGAGAACCTCGCACTCATAGATAAGGGTCAAGAAGTTTGGAGAGTTGTCATGGATCGTCCCAGACATGATTGTGCCTCGTGTGATGAGGTGGCAGCTGCTGTGGTTTATCTCTTCATACTATGCCTGGGCTCTTTCCCTCACTTCTTTCCCTCATGGCTCCTCTTGTAGGAGGGGACATGATTTTTGCTTACTTGAGTTTCCTTAGAGCCCAGCTTCTCCCGTAAAAGATTTGCTAACGCTAATAGGAATACACAAAATAAAATCCTTAAATATAAATTTAAAAGCCAAACCCAAAGGAGATATAAATTAGTATAGTAAGGAATTATAGGAGATGAAGGAATCAATAGATGTGGGAGGGAAAGAGAAACCAAACAATACAATCACCAAGTCCTACCTATTTGCTGTAGCTGAGCTGGCATTTGTGTTCTGGGCTCCCTGGGGGTCAGAACATTACAAAACAAAACAAAACAAAAACAAAAAACCAAACAGCCAGAGTCTACACTTCCCATCATCAAGGAGACAAAGAAGTTTTCCTTGAATATACCACCAAAGAAAAGTGCTCCTAAAAACCGTTAGTAATAGGTTCTGGGCACTGCTTGGGCAGTGTGCCTCACAGCATCTCCAGAAGGAAAAGCAGACTTACACTCGGGAGATTGTCTCCTTGGAGGAGTCTCTATCCAAAGCATCGAAGCCAGTGCTGAGGGGAGAATGGGGCAAATGGACCAACCTGGCCAGGACCCAGAAGGCGCCGTCTTTCTCCATCAGCCGCTGCAGCCCCCGGCCCTGCGGAGCTCTCCGTGGTGCTGATCGCTGCCTCCGCTCAGTCCTGACCTCGGGAGCCAGGGCGAACCCCCTCGCACATGACATCCCTTCATCAGTCTTGTCCCATCCAATACAGACCAGTCTCATTTTCCACACTCTTGAATGTCTATGAAGTTATCCAAGGACAGGATTCCGTTCACCGTGAGGTGAAGAATTTTAGCATGTCGGAGGTGCTCAAAAAGTGGCAATTCTCACTCTGACATATTATTTAACTCTATTCTCAAATCCATCATTTTAGCTCATGTTCATATTCTGTACTTAGTACCTCACAAATGATATAACATAATTATATTAATAACACTTATAAAGTGCTCATTATGTGTCAGGCACATGTGTTACCTCATCAAATCCTTGCTGCAACCCTCAGAGGAGCTGCTATTATGGTTCCTGTTTCAAAGATATGGAAATTGAGACACAGAAAGATCAAGTAACTTACCCACACTTACCCAGGTAGTGGTGGAGCTTGGACAATAGAGCCCGAATGAATGAGCCGCAGATAAATGAAACACGGAAGCACGATGCTTAGTGGGAGCTTTGCTCAGCAGAGTGAAGAAATAGAGTATTCCTCGAGTGTCTCTTACATATGAAGCATTCTGCTGTGTTTCCTAAACACAGAACTTCATCAGTCTTTCCCAACCCTGTGAGGGAGGCACCTCCAAACACAATGAAGAGTATTAACTTTTAGGTGGCAGCTCTAAAGAATCAGGGAATACTAGATAACATGAGACCCCGTGAATCTGATCAGAAAGGAGAGGCCTCGTGACTGGTAAAGCTTTGGGAACTATTCGCATTATTAAATGGATATTGAGGACCCTCAGGGGAGTAGGAACACACTTCCAGAGTCATTACTACTTCCTGTAGTTCCCACCCTCAGGGAGGATCCATGCAACCCAATTTAAAGGATTGCACAAACTTCTAGTAGCATAATTACATGACTTTGAATTTCTCTAATTTTAACTACTTGTTCTCTGATCTTTCTGACTATACTATCAGTACCTAATGCACCTTCGAAGTGCACCGTGTGGGGATCTTGGGAACCCTCCCAGACCCGTGGGGAGGAAGGTTTGCCCCTGTCCCCCACTTAGCTCGCAGGGCGCCCAGTCACAGAGCACACAGGTGCTGGCCTCCAGGCCTCAGGGAGGAGCAGTGACAGGTGTGGGGAGTCTGATGGAAGGAGAGCAAGGCTGCAGCTTAGAAACGTAAACGGTTGATGGGACCTAGTTGTCTCAGACCTGAATTTGATTTCTGGGACAGTTGGGGTGGTGACAGTGGATAGGATTGGACAAGGGCCTCAGACAGCACCAGTAGAAATAGGACTTCTGAATTGGAGGTAACGTGAATCTAGTACAGTGTACTTCGGAGGTGCGTCACCCCCTCCGAGAAAAGGTGCCCCTTGGCTTTTCAGGGTGCACAGGAGGAGAGGGAAAGCCAAGCTGTGTCACTGACTTTTGCTCGTGAACGTCTCTCATTTATCGTTCAAAACATGGTCCCTGAGCACTGGCTGCATGCCAGGCGCCATGCTCGCTGCCAAGGGGTCCCTGTGCAGGGCCAG